>VZTV01120313.1:38224-85389 GCA_013400875.1 Anhinga rufa
CCCCCCCTCCATTGCACCCCAGCTCGCCTACTTTTGCACTGGGACACGGAGGTGGAGCCGTCAAAGTCGGTGGTGGTGTTGCCGGGACAGGCGATGCAGTAATTCTGCCGAAAATCGGGCTGGTAGGTGCCCACGGCGCAGCGGATGCAGCGGTGGACGCTCGTGTTGTAGTAATGCCCGGGGGAGCACTGGACTGGCGGGGGGTCAGAGAGCAAAGGGGGCTGCGTCAGCCACCGGCACGGCCCCGCTGGGTGCCCCCCTCCCCGGGGACCGGCTCCGACCTACCTTTGGTGTCGCAGTCCTGGAAGGAGAGGGCTCCCTCGTGGCGGGTGGTCAGCCCCCCGCCGCAGGGGAAGCAGAGCGCCCGCCCCACCTCGGGCTGGTAGGACCCGCGGGGACATGGCTGGCAGGGCTTGAAGCCATCGGCCGAGTGCTGGCCGGGGGAACACTGACCTGCGGGCACGGGCATCGGTCAGTCCCAGCGTGCCCTGGACTCTCCCACCCCATGCCCAGCTCCTCTCTCCGCCCAGCCTTGGCAGCACCATTAAATCTGGAGCAAGCGCTGCCCTTCCCGGGTCCCTCTAAATGCCCAAAATAGAAATTTCTGCGGGTCCTGGGGATGCTCAGGCTTTTCCCCTCTTCTGGATGGGGGCTGATGGTTGAGGTCGCAGCCCTGGCCATCCCCTGGGTGTCCCTCCCGCCCCTCCGTGCCCCCTTTACCCGTGCAGCCAGTGATGTTGGTGGCTCCCACCGGTCCGAAAGCATCACCGCGGGGACACAGGTCACAGGAGAGCTGCCCTTCCTTCTCCTGGTAGGTGCCGGGGGGGCAGGGGACGCACTGCTCCGTCTGGCCGTGGTAATACGTTCCCTGCGAGCAGCTAACTGAGAGCCGGGGGGAGACGTCAGCGATGCGGCGGGGAGGCTGTCACCGCCGGGGGGGACGCGGCCGGTCCCCCACCCCGGGCACCCCACGATGCTCCTTACCACACTTGCCGCCCAGGCGCTGCTGGCCCGGCCCACAGCTCTCCTGCCGCTCCGGGGCCACGCTCAGCTTCCTTGCCACCTCATACTCCATCCCCGCGAAGCGGAGCAGGAACCGCTCCTGGTTGATGGATTTCTTCAGGGCTTTGATGGCCGACTTCAGCTTTTTCTCCACTCGCTGTCGCAGGCAGTGCAGGTTGCAGCTGGCTGGGGATGCAGGGGGAAACGGGGGTGCAGGGGGGAACAGGGGGTGCAGCGAGAAGGGAGGGATGGAGAGGGAAACCCAGCAGGGTTAAAACCATCTCCCAAACGTTCAGCTGCAAGCGCTGCCCAGCACGTCCCAGTCCGGTGCGGGATGAGGACCAGTTTGGCTCTCCTTGCTGCATGGGGATCGCACCATCCCTCTGGCCCCACCACCGTACCCCTGGTCCCACCACCCCTGCCTGCACCCGAGACGGGCCAAGCCAGCGCCGTGCCCACCTGTGATCTCCTCCGGCTTGATCTCCGCCTCGAACTCCAGCGTGATGCGTGTCACCTCCTTGTTGGAGGAGTTGCGAGCCCGGCGACCCTTCCCCTTCTTGGACGAGTCGCACTTGAGGTTGACGAAGGCGACCTGGCAGTCGGAGCAAGGTGCCGAACCGCCTGCGTACAGGGGGGACGAGTCAGGACCCCGTCCTTCCCCGGGCATCCCCGCTGCCCCCCCGCCATCACGCCCCACCTTGTGCCCCAGCCTTCCCGGCCTCATCCTGCTTGCCCTTGGCTCGCGGGTGCAGGTGGCACTTGGCATCCTTGATCTTGAAGGAAGCCTTTTGCTTGATTGGCGCAGCGACAGTCTCTAAAAGAAAAGGCGGGTGCTCAACAGCCCTGCCACGGGGCAGCCCGGCCGGCGGTGGCCGTGGGCACCCCGGGAGCCCCCTTACCGAGGCACTGCTGGCTGCTGTTGGCGGGTCTCTGCTGGCCCCCCTGCCGCAGGACGGGGGTCCCACAGCTCACCGTGTAGCTGCTGTCCGACTCTGCGGGAAGGAGGAAGGGGAGTCAGGGGATGCCGGAGTGGCTGCCCGGTCCCTGCGATGCTCTGCTGGGGTGATGCAGGGAGGCACGGCTGCGCCGTGGGGGGATGATGCCCAGCACCCCGCCGTGGGGATCCTGCACCCCTCCCACAGATCTATACCCAGTGACAAATTCCCCTGAGCAACCACCTCCCTCCAGTACCCTGGCCTCTGCTTGGGTGCTCTGCACCCTGGCTGTGCAGCCGCTCCTCTCCCTGCCCAGTTTGGGCCATGCAGGGAAATGGGGACCCCCCAACCCATGCCAGCAGTGTCACTGGCACCAGTACCTGGCAGAAAATGGGCCTTGGAGGCGCAGGTGAGGGCACAGCTGTCCTTCTTGCCCGTCTTGTTGCAGGTGAGGGTGGCCCGTGGCGGCACCGAACCTGGCAGGCATTTCACCAGCTCTGAGGGACATGCGCCGGCTGGTGATGACAAGCGGGGATGCCCGTGGCTGGCACAGCCCGGGGACTCGCGAGGGACCCCTGTGCCCTCCCAGGTCATGGGGGGATTCACTGGGGAGAAGAGGGTGCCAGAGCACGGCATGGGGACCCCAGACCGGCATCCCAACCCCGCAGCTGCTCCTTGGAGATGTGAGATGTGACTGCTGGGATTTCAATTTGGAGGGGGGGGTGCAGCCTGACCCTGACAAAGGGGAGGCAGTCGGGTACCAGGGCATGGCCAGGGCTGTGAAAACAGCTCCTTTAGGGACACTCGCTGGTGTAAAAGCTTATGGCCAGCCCTGAGCATGGCTGAAAAAGCAACAAGACAAGCAGGAGCAGAGGGAGCAGGGCAACACCTTATGGCACTTTCCATCCAGACCCACGCGAGATGGACATGGGGCCCCAGCCAAAAGCAGCCCACCCCAGACCATCCCTGTGCCGGCATGCCCCAAAACCCCTGCACTCCCCCTACCCTGACCTTATCCCAACAGCCCCAAGTGATGGAGGGACCCTCATGGGGCATCGGGACCCTCTGGCTGGGGGATGTCTGGGCTATACTGGAGCACCCACGGCCGTGACGGGTCCTGCCCTGACATACCTATGCAGTCCTTTTTGTTCCAGTGCAGCTTGCAGCCGGCGGGACAGGTACACTGATAGCTGCCGGGCGTGTTGATGCAGCCGAATTTGCAACCCCCTCGGTTGATGCTGCATTCGTCGACGTCTGAGGGGAAGAAAGGAGAGGCGGTGGGCGAGGGGCAGCAGCAGGGGCCGAGCAGGGTGCCCCCAGCTCTGACACTGAATCGCTGCGTCATCTCAGGGCTGTGATTTTGGACAGATAAATTGCACGACCCATGCCCGGCTGGACATGGGGTGATGCACACCGCAGGGCGCTTCCAGCCGTGCCTCCTCCCTGCAGTCGCGCCAGCCCCATGGGGACGAGGGAAAGCCCGACTCCCGGTGTCCCCGAGGGCCAGGTGGTGACGGGTGCAGCCCACCCAGGCTGAGCCCGGCCCGGGCCCCGCGGCGGGCTGGGGAGCTGCGGGGGGCAGCAGACGGAGCCGACATGGAAGCACTTAGCAGCCAAATTCAAAAGGCAGCTGCTCGGCAGCCCCGGCCCCTCTCCCTGCGGCGGGGACCCTCCGCCCCAGCCCAAAACAGGGGGCTGATCCTGGCGCAAAGCAGGGGTGGAGGTGGGGAGCAGCCAGGGATGGAGCTGCCCCCCAAACACCCCTCCCTGCCTGGCTCCCCCTTCTTGGGAATATCGGTGGGAGCCAGCAACCCCTCCATTGCAGGGTCACACCGAGAGCATCCCGGGGGCTGCGCTGCTCACGCCGGCGTTTTGGGAGCTCGAGGAGGGCCGCCCGCCGTCACCAGCCAGGCAGCACCAGAGCACCCGGCCTCGTGCCACCGTCTCCCCAGGCTGACAGCACCGCTGCTGCGACACGCTCCGGCAACCTCCCCCCCAAAGCATGTTTCATCTGCCCCCCACTGCATCCCAGGGCGCTGCACGCCCCCGCCCTTGGGAGCTATCTGCCTTGTGAAACTTAAATCAAACCCGTCTGATGTTCCCCTTCCCACCCCGTCCCAGCTCCCTGCCAAAAACGCCGGGGATTTCTCCCTCTCTCCCGCTGCAGACAAGTCGCAAATTGTTCCTGTCGCTCCGTTTGAAGTTGCAGACACCAGCGTCTGGCTGCGAGCCCCCTCCCTGCCTGGCCCCAGCTCGGGGTATGCAGGGAACCGACCCGTCCTGTGAGCCCTTGGGGTCAGCAGTATCCCAGGGGTCCTGCAGCAACCCTGCCATGGGGCAGTCCCACCCCTGGGTGCCCCGTGTGCCTCCCCGGGACCCCAACCCAGTGAGGTGATGAGCTCCTCCTGCCAGCATTCAGCCGGCCCTACCTCCACAGTGGGTGAGCCCGTACAGTGTGTAGCCCTTGTTGCAGAGGCACTGGAAGCTGCCAGGGGTGTTGATGCAGAGGTGGTCGCAGGTCCGGTCAAAGGAGCATTCATCAATGTCTGAAGGAAAGGCAAGGGAGAGAAGTGAGGGCTGGCACCGCCGAGGGACAGCCCCAGGCACAAGGGCTGTCCCCTTCCTGCTCCAGTTGCTCCAGCAAGCTGGGTGCTGCACTGGGATGCTCCAGGGATCCAGCACCGGGATGCTCTGGTGACCCTGCACTGGGATGCTCTGGGGATCCAGCACTGGGATGCTCTGGTGACCCTGCACTGGGATGCTCTGGGCCCCCGTGCTCCCACCCTGCCTGCCTCCAAGCTCCCTCCTTGCCCACTCCAGCTGCTGCTACATGGAAACAGCAGCCCACTGCACCAGCATCCCCCCTGCCCCAAGCTCCTGCAGCCCCTCTGCACCTCAAACGGGCCAAACGGGGCCAGCACCGTGTCCTTGGCACGGGGTGGCTGTGAGAGCCCCCGGCTGCTGCCCGGCCAGAGCTCTGCCCCGTGCCAGGGAGGGAGGGATGCTGCACAGGCAGGTCCTGCCCCGGGGACAGTGCCAGCGATGTCTGCTCGCCCCCGCAGGGCACCTCGCCGGGGCAGGGACGCCCCAGCTGGGCGGTTGAACCCAACCCGGCGGGTTGGAGCATCATTTCATTGGCTTCATTAAGTTAATTGCTGTGCTCACGTCAAACTCCCAAGACTGCAGAACCTGGACGGAGATGAAAGCGGTTGCAGCCCCAGACCGCGCCAGCCCCCTCCTTCCCCGGCCATGCGCTTTCGGGAATCAACACTGGGGCTCATGCACACCCCCCATGCCGGCCTCGGCTGCAGGCTGGAGGGACAGAGCCCCGTGCTCCCCCCAGGATGGCCCAGCGACCTGCCAGGTCGTTTAAACCTGCTGGGTTTATGTGGGATGTGCTGGAGGATGTTGGGGCAGGGAGGAAAAGGTGGGAAAAGCAGCACAGAGCAGCCAGGTCCCTCTGGAGCAAACAGGATGCATCCTCCCCCTCCCCTCCTGCCCTCCAACAGATAGGGGAAGGAGGAATCCTTTTGCAAAAGCCACTGAAATCCTTGCTCTGCCTTGAGGGCTTGCAAAAACTGCGTCCCTGAGCAGGGCACGATCCAGCCCTTGCCATGGGGCGGCTGACGGAAGGGGAGAGGCAAGGCAGGACACGTCCCGCTGCTCTTCCCATCCCTCGTCCCAGGAAAACGGTGGCCTCTCGAGATGGGAGGAAGCAGCCGGTGTGTCAGTGCGTGCGCTCTAGCAGCGAGCTACGGTCGTGATGCTGCGGGATCGCGAGCGAAAACTTTGTGCAATAAAGCGGAGCAGCCTGGGAGAAGCCCAGAGGTGTCAGGGTGGGTGCTGAGCTCAGGGTGCCCTCCCAGGACACATGGGGTGCTGCTGGGGTCCCTGGTCCCCTGGCATGGGTGCTCTGGAGCAGAGCTGGCAGCCCCAGGCTTGGGGGTGCTGGCGAGGATGCTCCCCGCGCCCCGGCAGAGCTGTGTCCCAGCCCACAGGGCTGCAGGGAACGTCGTGACCACCATCCCAGCCCTGAGTAAGGCCAGAGGATTTCACCTGGCATCTGCCTAATTGCTGGCTTTAACTCTGCTGTGAGAAGAGCCCAGAAATCCCCAGCGCAGGAGTGGGGCCGGGACGGCAGCCCAGCTCTGCAGATCAAAGCGCTAAGCCCCAGAGCAGAACCCAAATCCAACACTAATCCCCCGAAGGATGTACGCGGTCCAGAGGAAAGCAAAGAGTAATGAGTAACCGGGCCAGCACCCCTCCAGCAGCAGCCGTGGGAGGGCTGAGAAGCGCGGGAGGGCAGGGAGAGGTGATGTCCTGGGGCAGGGCAGGGTGCCAGCGTCCTGCTGCCCCTTACCTTGGCAGTTCCTCTCGTTGATGAGCAGCTTGTAGCCCTTCTTGCAGCTGCACTCGAAGCTGCCCACCGTGTTCCTGCAGATGTGGTCACAGCCGCCGTTGTTGAGCCGGCACTCATCGATGTCTGGTGGGGACAGGGGACCCGCGTCATGCCCCAGCTGGGATGCTCGGCCGGGAGAGTGGGGCCCCCCCCTCCGGACCCCATCCCCACCAGGAGCCAGCAAACAGAGGAAACCTTTTGGGCTCTGATGGTCACCAGGGGAACGCGGCTGCTGGTTTTATCTGGGTGCATTCAGGGAGTCGATGCACGACACTGGGGAAGGCCAGGGCTCCTGGGCTCAGCTCCCCTTGGAAGTTGTGCAAAACGTTTAATTTCTGCAGGTCTCAGCGTCACCCGGAGCAGAGCCAGGAGCCAGGGTCTCCGAAAGAGCCTCGCAGCTGGGGGAAAGCACCAGCCCAGAGTCTGCAGAGTCGCAGGTTGGGGTGGGGGCTACTTTTGGGGACCAGGAACAGCAGGAAGAAAGAGCAAGCTGGGAGGGGAACCCCCTCCTTCAAAAACAGCCACTTGACAAAATAAATACCCTTCAACCCTCACCTCTTGCTTGCCATCTCCTTCCTGCCATAAACAAAGCTAAAAATGATGATGTGCAATAACTGCGAAGAGCCCGAACAACCTGGAAAGAGGCTGGGACTTGGTTTTTTGTTTGGTTGTTTTTTTTTTTTCCTTTTTCCACTAATCACAAAATTTACTGCTAGGAAACAACCTGTAAAATGGAAGGAGACCAGGAAGAGGCAGCCGCCTTTCCCATCCCTTCATCCCCCAGCCACCAGCACCGGGGCGGCAGCTCTGCCTCTCTGGGGCTGGGGCTTTCTTTTTACGACTGCGAGGGAGCGAGCTGTAAACCAGCCCGCAGCCGTAATAAAACCCCCAGACACAGGGGACGTGGCTCTGGGTTATTGCACGTTCCTGGAAACTGCAGAATTGGAGAAGGGGGGAGGATATGCTCTGATAAAATAACAGGGGGCAGGGGGTTTCTGGAAGCAGTCAGCAGGTAGACAGGCAGCTCGCAGCGGGATGGGCTTTCCTTTCAACCGGGGTCAAGTTCCCGGAGCTGCCGAAAGACAAAACACAGGCGCCGGCCAGCCCCGGGGTCACGGTGTCCCCTTGCCCAGGGGGGACGCGCTGATTTGGGGTGGCTGGGGTAACCAGCCTGGACTGCTCCCCCTTGCAGAGGCAGGTGGATGGGGATGTCGGTGGGAGCGTGCAGGGGTGCGCGGCATCCCGTGGCGTCCTCTCCGAAGCGGGACGCGGTGCTTGGACCCGGCTGGATAGTGACCACAGAGGGACCCGTGCCTCTCAAATTCCCAGAGCGGGTGTGGATTTCCTGCACACCCAGCCTCCACCCATGGGGAAACTGAGGCATGGAAACGGGGTGGAGCGAGGCAGGACAGGACCCTCCAGCCACGCAAATGCCATGCCATCGCCCCTGCCTTGACCTGACCCCCCTTTCCTCCTCCCCGTAGGCTTCCCAGGGGAGCGGGGCCGACCACGGTGCCTTTAGGCAGGCGGATGAATTCCTGTGCCTGGGGGTGATCCCCATCCCCACCCCACGGATGCAAACACCAAGCGAACGAACGCTGCGGGCAACGTCGAGCCGAGCTAAAACTGAGCATGGAGGACACAAGGCGGGGGGTCTGCAGCACCCAAGGGTGAGCAGTGAACACGCCAGCCCCACTTGCACCCGCCTACCTTTGCACGTCTTCCTGTCGGGCTGGAGCATGAAGCCCATGGGGCAGCTGCAGTGCACGCCCGTGGCTGCGTCGTGACACTTGCTGTCGCAGCCCCCGTTGTTCACAGCACACGTCTCTGCATGGAGAGGGGAGAGAGCGGCCGGGGTGAGGGACCGGTGTTCAAAAGGCTGGAGGAGGGTCACACCACCCAGCTGTCCCCACGCCACCCCAATATCCCCACGCTGCAGCCTGGGAGAGGCAGTGGGTGCAAACTTCCCTGCAGAGCCCACGGAAACCACCCTTGGCTTTTCATGCGATAGTAATGGGGTGACAGAGCCCCCAAATTAATAAACACCCTGGATACAGAGCGCGGGGGCTGGCGGGGATAAGGCATTAATGTCTGGTGATCCCGCAGCATCTCCCGCCTCCGCTGACGACCCGGCGCTCGTTGCCCTTCCCATCGCCCTGCCACGCACCCAAGTGCTCCTCCCCAGGGATTTTGGAGGTGAAATAAGGGCATGTGTGATTCACCCCAGGTTACAGGCAGTGCTAAGGCAGGAAAAAGCACCCAGATTTCCCAGTTCACTGTCCAAACGCCTGCGCAATCCCCCCGCTTTCCAACTGGGTATCTGCATTTAAGGTAGAGAGGGGAGCGGGGACAGCCCTGTCCCCTCGTTAGAGGATGCTTTGTTAATCACAGGCAGGAAGCAGAGCAGAGCCTGGCTGTCCCGGGGATGATGGGGTCAAGGACACGAGCAAGGATGTGCAGGCAGAGACACTGCCTTTTGCGAAACAGCCAACGCTTGGGGCGCTGGGAAAAGCGGAGGTGGTTCGACGAAGGCTCTTTGCTCCCGAAACACGTCAGCTTTTCAGCTGACGAAGGGAAAAGCGGCTCTGGGATTAATCCCACCATGCTCAGCCCCGGCGCTGGCATCGGGGCCGCACGTCCCCCAAAACCAGGGTCTGGTGGAGCCCAGCTTTGGCAGCTCCAATGAGGAGGAATTGAACTTCCAAGTGACAAAGTCACAGCACTTGCTGTGCAAAACTCAGCCAGAGCCGGGTCTCGCCGGGGGTGCCCAGGCTGTGGCTCCTCGGGGATGCAGGTGGCAGCCCCGGTCCCCTGGCGGCATGGCGGGGGGGGGGGGGGGGTCCCGGCCCCCTCGCTGCCACCGCTGCCACCAAGCCGCAAAGCCACGGGTGACCCCGTGCCGCTGGTCCCTAACCATCACCCGCCGCTCGGGCACGCCGGCTGCTCCAGTGTCACGGGCTAATTTGGGAGACACTTTGTATAATTAGAACACACACACAGAGGCAGGCAGCATCAGTGGAAAAAAAATCCAATTTAAAAAAAAATGCTAATTATTTCAGTATTATCAAAGTCAGCTGTTGCTGGTAGGACTAGAAGGGACACTAATTTAAATGAAGCATTTTCAGCTTGACAGCTTCCCTGTGAGATCAATCCTCAATTTCGGTCCTAACCACCAGAAGAATGGTTTGAAGTGCATTAAATTGTTCACAAAGGATAATAAAATATTCCTTTCAGAAGGCTGGTTGCTTGGATAAATGAGGCATTTGGGCTTCAAGGAACCCAAGATGAAAATGCCTTGAAGAAATTCCTTGGAAAGAGCAAATCCCAGGTTCTCCCGCTCTTTGCGAGCGCCGCATGGGGTGGGAATGACTGAACCATCCAACCATTTGCCGCAGGGCAAGGGAGCTGGGATCACTCTGTGCTCGTCTTGCCGCTGCTATTTTTATGATGTCCCATAATAAGAGAACAAAAGGGACCATTTTATGAAATTAATAGCCAGCACAATTACAAAACTTAACGGCAAGGGAGGGATTTCTGCAGATACTGTTCCTCCAGCCAGGTCCTCGCGCCACATGCAGCCCGGCCGTGCCGGGACCGTTCTCCCCCCGCGGCACCGGGGCGAAGAGCGCGGTGTGGGTGACACCGTGCCGAAGGGAAGGGAAACTTTCTGGAAGCCCGATGAATTATTTAACTCCAGCCTTTGTTCCAGCAGCTGACGTTCCAGCAGCCCAGGGAGGATTGATTGAACAGGGTCGCCACTGAGATGAGACGATGGGCTCGGTGTGGGCTCTGCTTTCAGCAGGACCGAGAAGCCGGAGCGGCTGCACCGGGGAGGACGGGGCTCTCCGGGGAGCACGGCGCCCTGGGCATACTTCACCTTGCTCACAGCCTCCTCCAGCGCCGCGGCACCCATCTCCCCTCCCGGCCCCTTTGCACCTTTGGGAATTTTGGCTGAGATGTGAAGCAAGCCCTACCCGCCGTCCCACGCGGGATGCGGCCGGTGCCCGTGGCGTGCATGGGGTGGGAGCTGAGCCAGCACAGCTGGAGCACCACTGCAAACCCCTTTGCGAAGGAGGGCTTGCACAGAGCTTGGAGGGGGCTGCTGGGGTACCTGCGAGGCAGCGGAGGTTGAGCGGCGCAGGGCCAAGCGCTGGAGCGGGGCCCCGGGAGAGCGGCATTGTTCAGCGGTGCCGACAGCCCCCGGGCTGCTCCCAGCCTGGCGCGAGCCGGCGTGACTCACCCAACCACACAGGGCTTTGGCGAGGGCCTCCATCGCTCGGGGAGGGAGAAGACAAAGCAGCTTGCGCGCACACACACACACACTCTTTCCCACCCTCAATCCCAGCTCCGGTCTTGCTTTCCGACCACCATGCCATGGAAATCCACGCCCTGCTCGGCACCCTTCACCGTGCCGGCAGTCACCGCGGCCTGCCCGAGCCCCCGCAGCACCCTGCCCGCACACGCTCCGGCTTCGCCTCCACCTGCCGGGAAGCAGCAATTGCAGTGGGATTGCAATCCCACAAGCCTAAGGAGATAATTGCACAGTAATCGGAGGGATTACAGCCAGATTGGCTGGAGCACGGTGACGGCGCGGAGCTGGGGGTCCCCCCTTCTCCCACCCCTGTGGGAAAGGCTCTGCAGAGCCCCCCAGAAGCCACGGTCAGTGCTCCCTGCCACCGGTGAGCCACGCACCCACAGCTCCTCCTGGATGTGCCAGGAGTTTGCATGCACCCAGCACATCCACGAACAAGATTCCCCACCGCAGACAAGTCGCTGCACCTTCAGACTGCCTCGGCTTCCTTGTTGGCAGAGCAGAGGCATCGCCTTACCTTCGTGAAGGGCTTAGACCCCGACGGGGTTTGCAAAGAATTCCTTGGGGAGGCAGCCAGGGTGCCCAGCCCGATAAAGGGTCATTGCAGCTCTGCAGCTTGCTGCAGCTCTGGGCTGGGTGCCTCTGAGCATGGCTAGCAGCTTTGCTGGGCCAAACCCCGGGACACCCCGAATGTCCCCACATCCGCAGAGGGGACCGTCCGTGAGCAGGCGGGCTCCGGGAAGGGGTAACTTTGGGAGCACACAGCCAGAGAGGTGGGCACAAGCATCCCCCTCCCCACCACACAGCCGCCGGCAGACCACTGCTAGCTCCTCTTGGGCTTGCTTGGCGGTGGCCGAGGGGGATAACCATTGCCGCAGCCACTGGAAAGCGGATTATCACCCCCTGCACCGGGCTGGATTGACCAAAGCAACGCAAGAGCCCCCACCTCATGCAAGCGCAGCCAGGGGAGGGTTTCTTTCTCTGTTCCCCAAAAGCACAGTCCGCTTGCAGCCCGAGGCCAGGCTTGCTCTGCGGGGTTTAAAAGCAGCAGCAGAGGACAGGGTTAGTGAGGCATGCGGTTAGCGTGACAGCTCAGCCCCCCGAGCCCGGTTATGATCTCGAGATGAGAGACCATCTACGGTTAGACCCCTTCATAGAGATAGAGAGAACAAAAATATTTACCATTAGAAAACGTCTCAAGGATAACGTGTTGCTGGAAGTGTCTCTCCCCTGTTTAACATTATAAAAAAGTGATTTAGAAACAGTGTCCAGCAAGGAGCTCGGTTGGTGTCACACATCAATGGGTTCGACTCCACTGCCTTTCCAGCCTGGTGGAAATTGTCCCTTTGGGCTTTTTCTCCCCCCACCTCCCAAAAGAGCCAAAACCTGAGGTTTGGATCCAGGGTTATCGACTCCTCCGTCACCCTATCTGAAGCACCCCGTGCCCCGCAGCCTCTCCAAACCCCCTCCAGTTTCACGCTCTGCATCGTGCTGGCCGGAGCCCCAAGCGAGAGGGAGGAAGGGTGTTACAAGGAGCGTTAGTGCAGCCCGTTAGTCTGGGGAATCAGGCCCTCGTCCTCGCCGGAGCAAAACCAGCGCGTGCCGGAGAGGAGCCGTTCGGACACTGTGCGGCCGTGGGCTTCAGGGAGGCAACCGTGTCCCGCCGGCAGCACTTGCACCACTTGGATTTAGCAGTGAAGCTGGCCAAGCTGGTGGTGAGCCCAAATTTTGGGTGTGCTTGGGCTGCTCAGCCTCACCGGTGCGTCGGTGCACCCTGGTGCAGGGAGCCCCGGCAAGGCACGGCACAGCCCCAGGGTGCTGAGCACCTGAGCGAGCATGTGGGAGCCTGGGGGGGACACAAATGGCCAAGAAGGGGCTGAGAGCAGCCTGGGCAAAGCCGCAGCCCCCAGAATTGGTGCTAAAACACCCAGGGATCACTTTTGGGTATTGCCTTAAAAAATTAGCTTCAGCTTTGCCCTGCAGAGGAAACTCTGCCAGGCACCAGCCATCCCCGGCTGGGAGATTTCCCTCCTTCATCCTGGTCACTTTGGGGAGGGGACAAGGCACCCCAGCACTTCTTCTTGCTCCCGTGTGGGGACAGAGCCCTGTGGCAGTGCTGGACCGAAGCTGGAGAGCCCCCAGGCAGGCGCGGAGCTGAGGTGCTCAGGGCACGTGGAGCCCATCACCCACAGGACGGGGCAGAGACAAGCGCATCCCCGCTTAATGAGAAACGACGCCAGGTCCATGCGGAGGGGAGGATGGTGGAAGGGGAAAAGAGGGGAAGCACAGCTCCTGGCCGTGCCTGAGCCACCCCAGGAGGCTCAGGCTGAGGGCAGGGATTCAGCAGTCAGGACACAGGGTGCTGGGGATCTGCAGGGACCGTGTCCTCCTCGGGGAGGTCGATGTGTGTGCAGGGAAGTCCATGGCATGCCTACGGCCACCCGCCCCGTGTCCCCATGCCGTGCCTCACCCTTCCCAGAGCCCTCCTACCCCGCAGTCCCTTTGCTCCAGTGTCCCCAGCATCGACCCAGCACCGCTCCCGGCACTGCCGCCTTCGCAAAGCTGGGGAGCGCCGGCGGTGCCGCCGCAAACTGCCTGGGCGCGGGTCAGGAAATCGGCCATAAAACTTGAGCTGGGTTTAGTTTCCTTCTCCATCTAATCGTATTTCCTCCCCATCCACCGCCTCCCGCTCCGCCGGTGCTTGCCACAAGCGGGGGAACGATGATGGTCCTGCTGCACCCCAAATATTGGCGGGACGGAGCTGCAATAATGCCCTGGCTTGCAAACCTTCCCGGAAAGCCAAAAGCTGCATCAACTGCGACAGCCTGGATTGCATTTCCCTGTGGGTGCTGCATCCTGGGCTGCTGGAGGGTGATTTTATGTGCTTTTTTTTTAAAAAAAATAAATAAAAAATACTGCTTTTTGAGCATAAATATAAATATATAAGGTCATCGGCCTACCCTCCCGGCTCCCCCTCCCCCTCGAGCCTGCAGACATGTTGGGAGCCATTAGGGCTGGCCCTGCTTTGCTCAGAGGCATGTTATTCATTATCTGCATTTTTAAAAGCAGCAATAAAAAGCGGAAAAATGAAAAACACCGGCCGTGGCCTAATGAAACTGTCATTCAAAGGGGCTGATCGTGCTTCCTGCCGCGTGGTGTGATCTGAAGGGAACCTGGACCAGGGGCCTGTCCCGGCAGCCCATCAAACGCACCGCGTACAATTTCAAAGCCCATGGCCCGGGGAGCGAGTTTGCGTTTCCCCTCTCTGGAAACTTTATTCCCCTTGAAATGATGAAATATTTCAGAGGAAATGGGGAAGGGGCGGCGGAGGGAGCACCGGGGAGGGGGGAGGGCTGTTTGCTGAGCCCCGGCTGTAAAACAAGAAAGGGTGGTTATAAATATCCGAGCAGGTACCTCGGCTGTAAATCTGCCGGCCGGGCATCCCCGCGGGGCGGCCGCCGGCTCCCAGCGGCCGGAGCACAACCCCGCAGCGTTCCCGCATGGGGGGCCGGGAATTCCCGGGGGGACGCGGGAGCCGGGCGGGCCCCTTCCTGCGGAGAGGGGGCTGCGGGCCTGCAAGGGATGCGAAAGGCACGGCGGTGGGTTTTGGGGGCTGGCGCTGCTCCTAAACCCCTCCATCGCGGTGTTTCGTTTTCCTCTGGAAGGTGGGCGAGGGGAGAGCTCACAGGGGCGTACCGGCGCCGGCGGGAGATGCCGCCCCGGCAGACACGGTGCACGGCGTGGGCACGAAGGGGGAGATTTTGGCCAAGGCCATGAGGATGAGCGATTTTGGAAACCCCCAAATCCCACCCTCACACCTGCGGTACCCGAGGTCCAGGTGCTGAGACCCTCTGGCGAGCGGACCCCTCTCAGACATCCCCCCGAATCACGAGATGCTTGGGAGAGCTGCTCACCCACCTCCTGCACCCAGTGGGTCAGGAGCATCGTTCTGATGCCAAACCTCCCCGAGACCTCGCACCGACACAGACAACACGCCTCCGACCAGGAGGAGCGCAGGAGCTGGCACACCCCGGCGTCCCCAAGTCCCCGTCGGAGGAGCGCTCCCCACCCCGGCACAGCAATAACCCCACAGGCGGTGGGAGGGACGGGGTGCAACAGCCGCAGGAGCAGACACGAGGGTGACGGGGGCAAGGGGCTGCGAGCGCCTGCCAGCAGCCAGGAGGGACTGGGATTAATCCTGGAAGCATGCTGGGCGACAGCGGTGACGTTAAGGTAGCCGGCAGCCGAGCTGACAGGCAGGAGGGCTTTGCTGGGGGCTCAGCCCGGAGCGTCCCTTGAGCCGGCGGGGAGAATCCAGGAGTTCGGGGGGCTCCTCGGCTCCTCGCCCCGAGGACGGAGCCGTCTTTGGAAAACGCAGAGGGTTTTCTGTTCAGGCACAGCGGGGACATGGGGAGCCAAAACCTCTCTCTTGCTTTCAATTCCTTTTTCTTTTTTATTTTGCAATAAGAACTCAAATGTCTAGAGCAATTTGTGGACTTAATCACTCCCCGAATGTAACATTTTTTTAAATCAAATCAGCTGTTAAACAGCACAAGCATATGAAACCAGTAAAACTTCTATCTCTGTTTGATGTTCTACAATTTGAAAACACACACAGGAAAAGGACAATTTTGGGGGTGGTTGAGTTGTCGGGTTGTTGGGGTTTGTTGGTTTTTGGTTTTTTTTCTTTGCAGGACAATTGTTCCTGCGCCGAGGCCCCGCAGCGCCAAGTCGGAACGGATCACCGCGGCTAGATCTGTCCCCTCCACGTCCCTCCCCGAACGCTGCCGGTGACAGTGACAATTTCTAGCGTGGGGACATCCTCACCCCCCTCCCTCCAGCGGCACGGAGGGGTCCCTGCCCGCACCCCAGCACAACCGACCTGTCCCCAGACGTCCCCTCAAGCATTCCCACAGCTACTTTTGCTCCCCACGGTCGAGCGGCGACATGTCCCTGAGCCTCGCGGGGACCCACAGCATCCCTCACACACGCACCGAGTTTCTCCGATCTCAGCAAAAGAGAACGCCGCACCCCCAAAGCTTGAAAAAAAAAATAAATCCAAGAGCAAATTGCCCAGGGAGGAAGGCGAGCCATCCTGCACCCCAACCCGCGCCTCCGCGGCCAGGCGATGGCTTGCACCTACCTATGCACGTCACCCCGTCGGAGTGCAGCAAGAACTTGACGTGGCAGCCGCACTTGGGCCCCTGGTCGGTGTCGTCGCAGGTGTGCTGGCAGCCCCCGTTCCCGTAGTTGCAGGTCACTGCGGGAGGCAAAGCACCAGCCATCACCCAGGGCCCCAGCCCCTCTCCTCCCCGCCCGGCATCCCCAAGCGGCAGCATGAAGCCAGCTTGGAAAAACCTCGTCCATACCCTCGGAGAGATCCGTCCCTCCTGGATAATTTCTAAAGCCCTTCGACTTTCCCTGCGGGATCTTGGCAGGTGCAAACTGTTATGTGGTTTCTCATGTCTTCCCTTTGCATATCTGCTAAATGCCACCGGCGGAGCCCGAGCAAAGGAGCCTGGTGGGCTGGTTGCCCCTGACCCTGGCTCTGGTGTTACAGGGGAAGGGTGGAGCTCGGGAATGACTCAGGTGCTCCCGGGAATCCCTGCCAGCCCTCCCCGGGAGGCAAGGCGTACTGTTCATTTCGCTTGGAGGGATAATAGGCTCATAGGATTAAAACTCCACTTCATCAGCGATTTTACATGTTCGCTTCAGACAGCAAATGAGAAACAAAATAAAAATAATTGCATAAACACATACATATCTGGTTAATAACTCTGGCAGTGCCAGAGAGATGCTGGCAGGAGATCAGACAGGCTGAGAGCAGCACGTCCCCTGGGGAGGGGATTCCTGCGCTCCTCTCGTGCCGATCGCACTCTCCCTGTTCATCTCCCCTTGCGAAAGCGAAACAGTGGGACAGGGACAGGGGATGCCGTGCCTCTGGGACCCCCTTTAACTGCCATTTTAGCCCACTCAGTGTAAGGCCACGACGTCCCGTGCGGACACGGCAGAGGGGAATGCCAGGAGCATCGCCTGCAAGGGCAACGGAGGCAGAGCCAGGCATGCCAGAGGAAAATGAAGCCAGAGGGCTTCAGGCTCGATAAAACAAGTAGTATCAGGGGGTCAGGGCTTTGCAGCAGGGCCAGGAGGGGTCTGTACCACTGGGACAAAGTATGGGGTCCCCGGGAGGCTGTATCCCCATCCCTGAGTGCTCCTTACGTTTGCAGTCACGCTGGTTCTTGGTGAGCTCGAAGCCGGGGCGGCACTCGCAGGCGATGCCCCCCTTGGGGGTCTCCCGGCAGATGTGGGCACAGCCGTGGTTCTTGTTCATGCAGTTCATTCCTTCTAAAAGAGAGAAGGAAGCAAAGAAAAGCTCCAAAAGCTTGCCAGCACTGGCCCGTGGTAACAGAAGGATGTCTGGGGTGGGACGGGGATGGGGAGATGGGGGCAATGAGGGGAAAACCTTGCATGCGAGGACCTTAGGGGGGACAGGATAACCCCAGGCGATGCCTCGAAGGGCAGCACCTCTTAGCACAGAGCTACTAGGGAAGGTGGACAAAGCCACCTGGAGTCTTTAACCCCTGATTCCCTCCCACCACCTTGGTTGAGACCCTGCTCCCACCCCTCGGGGCAAGCAGCGGGCACAGAAGCTGCCGCTGCCCACCAGCCCTTCCCGGGATGGAGCGATGCAGCTTCTTTTTGGAAGACGAGGAGGACGGGGCGAGCAGGGGTGTGATTACAGACTCCCGGGCAGGCATTTGTGGCATTTTTCAGCAGAGCAAGGAAGGGTTTTGGAGGGTCAGAGCCAGCTGTGGGGGAGACAGCCTTGGAGCTGCTCCAGCGGGCTGAGCCCCGGCGCTGTGCCCGTAAGCTACAGGATGCACTGACAGCTCGGTATCGGAGCTGCCGTTTCACCCCCGCTGACCCGTCTGCAGCCCCCTCCCAGCTCCGACCTCCTGGGCACAGGGACACCCAGCTGCAGAAAGCTGGGTTCAGCAGATGCTAAATGGGACATCGATGGGAGGTTATGAGATATTTAACAAAACCCACAGCAAGCCAGGGATGGTCCTCCAGGAGATGCAACTGCCTGCTCAGGGCCTTTCTCTGGCAGAGGGAGGGGGTCGGCTCCTTTCCAGGCACCCAGTGCCGAGCCCACCCTGGGGTGAGCGATGCTGGTGTCAGGATGGGGGACTGGGCAGAGCTGCAAGCCCATGGGTGAGGAGGGTGAGGGAAGGTCCTTATGGGGTCAGGGCACCTGAAAGGAGGATGCTGAGATGCATCAAACATGTGCGGGAAGGGTTAAAAACCACAGGCTGGAGCCTGTGGGTGTCCCACGCTGCTCCCCATCACCTGCCTGCAGATCCCGCCTGGCTCTGCTCCAGGACAGGGCCATCATCTGTAATTGCAGTGGCAGGCGAGCCCTCTGTAATTAGAGCCTCCCGTCTCCAACCACAGCAGCCCTCCCTTCCCTGGCCTCTGTGCCAGGGCTGGGAACCCCCAACCTGCGGGGAGCCCTGCTCCGACCTCCTGGCACCCTCCAGCCTGCCCCAGGCTTGGGATGTTGCTGCGAGACCCCACACTCCACCCAGCCCTGCCCTGGGACTGCCCCCCCAGCGCACAAGACACCCCAGGGACCTGGGGACAGCCAAGCGCCCTCAGCCTCTCCTCGGAACAGCGGCTTTTCTCTCCCCCTCTTTTTTATTGCTGCTCTTTTACTACCTGGCAGCATCTCTGCTGCATCCTGGGTACCACAGCGGACACAGAGACCTCCAAGGCTGGCCCTGCCCTGCCGAGCCGCTGCTCCCCTGGAGATGCCACATCCTGACGGCCGGCAGTCTGCAGAGATCCCCCGGCAGAGATGCAAGCTCTGGCATCCGTCTGTCCTGGCTCCCCTCCAGGCCAGGATGGCCGCACGCTGTTTTCCTAAGAGTCCCCAGGCGATTCCACCCGGGCACGGCATCCTCCTCCGCTACACAATGCTGGGACACAGCAACCCCTCGGTGCCTACAGCCTGGGAAGGGAGCCCTTGAGCTTTGCACCCCCTTTATCCTTCCTCTCCCTGCAACATCGTCATCTGCTCTTGCACCAGCACCGTGCGAGGACCCTGCTCGCCCCTTTTGCTTTTGGTGGCTCTGCTGTCATCGTTGGCCTGAGCGTGATGGGGCTTAAAGGCACCGATACCCCAGCCCAACCCTTGGCCTCTCCTTACTGGGAGGGACTGGCGAGTGTGAGGGAGAGGGTTGTGGTGCTGCCGGAGAGGGGTCCTGGGATCCATCTCCTGGGTCTCCCAACCCAGCAGCATTTCATCCCCTCTGCGTCAGGAGGGAGAGAGGAAAGCAAGAGGGAGATTGAGAAACAGAGGAAGAGCAGAGGGAAAGCAGAAAGCCTCCTGCCAGGGCAGGAGAAGAGAGACAAGGAGCTGGCAAGGGCCCCACAAAGAAGAAAGCAGCCGTAACATTGAGGTTTAGCTCTCTAATACTGAATGCTTCTGCCTTGGCAGTGCCCAAGGAGCCAGGAGTAAAGTCAGAACAGGCTTTAACATCGGACCCCAAATTGTCCTCAGCTCTCCGCTTTTTCCAGGCTCGCAGCCCAGGGACCAGCTGCAACCCTCCCACCCTTGTCCTCAGCAGCCGCTCCTGAGCCCGAGCTCAAGGACCACGTAGCAGCTACAAAATCAGTCTCAGGGTGCAGAGACGAGACAGACATCCCTGGGCTGACAACGCTCTGCAGCCGTTCAACTCAGAAACCAGCTCAAAACCCAGCACCTGCATCCCTGTCCCCAGTGGGGGCCACCCACCATGTCACGGGGGGACGGAGCAGCCAGCTCGTCCCTCCTGGGCACACAGGGGATGGGGACACAGGAGATGCTGAGCCCTCCTGGGCTGGGCAAGATTCCCCCAGGGAGCTGGAGAGACAGACGCAGCTGGGAAGGGGGAAGGAGGAAAGCAAAACCACTCAGCTGGCTTTGCAAAGCAGGAGAGATAAAAATCAGCAGAGACGCAAAAATCTCTCATTTCCTCCTATTTTGGCTAAGAGATTGCTCCAGACGGCAGCAATTTAGAGCTGATATCGAGAGGAAGGGCTCGGTGCTGCGCAAGACCTGGCAGGAGAAGATGAGTCTTGCAGGGTGGCGTGAGGATCTCCGGGTACCTTTTATTTAATAAAACGCTCTGGATACAGGATTAACGTCCTCCGCTCGGTATTATTGTGCTTGATTAAGGGGCCTGCGAGGGTTTTGTTACAGAGATGTTTATCAGCCCCGCAGCATCCTCTCCCAACGTGCTCAGAATAAATTTGCTTTTAAATTTGCAGCACTGAGAAGGGTCATGAACCAGCACCAGCACCCAAAGCCAGGCACCGTGCAGGGGTGGCCAGGGGTGATGGGGGACAGACCTGCCCAATACACGCAGGGGATGGAGGGTGCCCCGGGGCGGGGAGACGCCACGCACTAACCTTCGGGGCGCTGGATGCAGGTGTGCTGGTTGTCGCTGAGGAAGAAGCCCTCCCGGCAGAAGCACTCGTAGCTGCCCATCATGTTGACGCAGGTCTGCTGGCAGCCGCCGTTGCCCTCCGAGCACTCATCCAGGTCTGAAAAGGGAAGGTGGCAGGGGGTGAGCGTGGCTCTGTGGCACGCCGAGGGGATGGGGAACCGGGCGTGACAGATTTGCTAGGTAGTAAATTATTTCTGCTTTATGTCCGTGATCCTCCAGCTAGAAGGAAGGGGGATGCTTTAGGGCTGCGGGAGATGAAGGCAAAGCACATCAAGGGGTGGGTCGCAGAGGCCGTACAGCTTCCCCAGCTGATGGGCAAAACAGGTCTGGCCTCATTTTACAGAAGGGAACATCAAACCACAGAGAAAGCGATTTTCCTTGTCCCAGAACCCCCAAAGCACCCAGGATGCATACGCCGGGACGCCAGCTGCAGCCGCCCCCTGCTCCCAGCCCCTCCGAGCCTGTCACCGGCTGGGGACGCCTGCACTTCATTAGGGGGAGCTGGGAAACCTTAGCCTGGAGCGGGGATAATTACTTGTAAGGAGACTCAAATCCCCAGCAGCTCTGCTGCCCTCGTGCCTGTTTTGGTTTAACAAACCAAGGCTGGAAGGGGCTCGAAGTGCACACCCTTGGCAGCGGCAATGCCCTTGCCTTGGGCTGCTCCTGCTCGATCCACTGCAAATGCCTTGTTTAACGAAGAGCAACAGCCCATTGCTCTCTCCAGGGGGTTTTTGGGGACAGTGGTCCAAGCTGAACCCACCAGTGCCCCGAGGTGTCAGAGCAACCAGGATGCTGGGCTCAGGCAGAGAGGCAAACCTCTGCCCGCGGTCCCGGGGCCGGGTGACAGCATCGGGCCAGGGAGCGAGGGGCCCCGTGCCAAAGAAAACCTCCCGTGAACTCGAGCGTTGCAGAGCCGGCGGCCGAGGGAAAGCTGAGCCCCGCCAGCATCGGCTGCTGGAAACGCCGGCATAGCGGCTCGGCGACGGCACGCGCCGGGGGGGCTCCCAGCCCCAGCCCCCCCAGCACCACTCGCCTCCGCAAGTGGCACGGCAGGGCACACACCAAAACCCCTTCCTTTTGGGCAAAGAGGTGGATGTACGGATGGATGCCCGAGCGGCACGGGTGCCTTGCACCATGCCCCAGCTCCAGGCAAGCCCCAGGGGATGCTGCAACCACGGGGGATGCTCAGAAATCAAAGCAGGGCTGCAGCTCCAGCTCCAGCTGGAAACTGCCACAGGAGCAGAGCCCAGGAGAACCCCCACTAACCCGCTACCTTGGAAAAGAGGTGTTGAAAACATCATCTCACACCCGGGTGCCCGTGGGGCAGGCTAGGGCTGACAGCCGGGCTGCAGCCAGACACAAAAGGGACGTCCTCTGTGATGGCAGGAGGCTTGCAGCTTCCTCCGAGGCTTGTCCCAGCCAAGCTATATCCTGCAGATGCCAATAACTCTCCTGAAATCCCCCCGTTTATAACAAGGGCTTAACGTCTTGCGACTTCTCCTTCAAGCTCCGCACAAAAATGAGGAGGCAGCCGTTCAAACCTGATGGCTGAAACGAGACTCCGCCGCTCTAATACCTGTTTTATTAAATGCAACGGAGATGGGCAGAAGCCAGCAGGGCCCGTGTCAGGACGGGGGCTCGAATTCCTATCCTGGTTCAAAAGGTCGCCCGGGGTGGGCAATGGGGGGGCCGGCAGGCTCCGGAGGGCATGCACCCCAAAACCCACCTCCGGCTCGGCCACTGCGCGCGGTGCCAGCAAAGCCTGGGCATGACCCCCTGCTTTGCTCTGCTTCTCTTTCTTTTGGCTAAGAGGGGATGCTTGCAGGCTGGGCAAAGCATGGTCAGGATGGGGGGGAAGGAGGATGGGGAAAAACCCACTGGAGTTCATCCCTGCTGTTCCCTCCGAGAGCAGCCGCTGAGCAAACCCAGCCAGAGCGCAGAGGGTCTCGACATTCTCGTCCGTAAAATGGGCTCCAGGGGATAAACCTGCACCATCCCCATGGCAAAGCAACGTGGCCAAGATGCTGGGATGAGCTGAGGCTCAAGGGGGGGGAGCCAGGGCTGCCCGCTCCAGGTCCCCCCTCGCCCGGCTGCTCCCCAGCCGCCTCCATCCCCTCCCACCCAACTCTGTAAACACATGACGTCTGCGGCTCGCCAAGCCCGGCTTTCCTTTCTTCTCCTCGGGCTCATCCTCCCCCGGGAGAGGAAGGCAGAGCCGCCCGCCCGCGCCTCCTCCCAGCTGTGTAAATCTCCCCTCTCTCCGAGGAGGCTGCAAAGATCCCGGTGATGGTGGTTAATGCAAAGCGTATGTGTCCATAATCCCTTCCCCCTCCTCCTCCTCCCAGTGATGAGCTCATTAATGACCCCTCTGCAGACACTAATTAGAAAATAGCATGAGCTCCAGGCAGAGGGAAGGCGGGCGGCCCCGCGCCCCGGTGATCCCACCCGCGGGTGCCGTGGGTGGAAGCGGGTGCCGGGGCGCAGGCAGCCCGGCCGGCCCCGGGGCTCTGCCGGGAGCTTCGGCTTCACCATGGCCGGATGGAGTTTGGGGCAGTGGGAAGTGGCAGGGAGGATGCACGGCCGCTCCGTAGGCAGATGCCGGGTTTGTTTTGGCCCAGGGATTATTTACCCAGTCCCTTCACTGGTTCCCATCCCCACCATATTTGCTATTAACTCATCTATTTTGGCAGGTGCAGGGCTGACCTCAAGCACGAGCGGAGCGAGCGGCAGGGCCTGGGTGAGCCCCGCTGGCTGGTCCCGCTTTCCGCAGCAGAGCAGAGCTGCCGTCCCGGCCGCTCGCCGCAGCAGGATGAGGCTGTGGGGAGGCTGCGGCTCGTGCCCAGCGTCCCCAGACCCAACCCTCCCAGTTTTGCCTCACCCCAGTCTCTGCCAGCCTACGGATGGACCCACGGAGCAAGTTTTTTTCCCAGCACGCAGCATCCTCCCTCATCATCACCCCCGTGCCATGGGGAGCAATCCTGTCCCCAGGGAGCCATCGCGGTGCGGGCCATGTCTGCAGCTAGCTTGCTGCCCTGGGAGTGCCACCACAGTCCCCTGGCTCTGCAACGGGTCTCGGGGGGGGTCAGACCTCGGGAGGTGCCCGGCAAAGAAAGCCAGGAGGCTGGTCCCGAGGTGCCAGAGCTGCCGAGCGGCTGCAGCACGCCAGCACCCCACCCCAGCGCGTGCCCGCGGCCGGTCCCTCACCTAAGCAGTTGTGGCCGTCGTGCGCCAGGCGGAAGCCGTCGTAGCAGGTACAGCGGTAGTTGCCGGGGATGTTGACGCACTCGTGGACGCAGCCTGCGTTGTCATCCCGCTCACACTCATCGACGTCTGCGGAGAGAGGAGGGCAGGAGAGCTGCGGGGCTGCCCCGGCTGAGGACGGCCAACTCACTGCATGGGTGCTGCTCCCCGTCTCCAGCGTGTTTGCGAGCTAGCTGATATTGTGCCCTGGGGTCTCTGCTGTCTCTGCTTATTGCAGCAGGTCCCCAGCTCTGTTATCACCTACAGCATCTCTCCACACCCTGCAAAAATATCCCCTGTCCTCCCCAGTCTAGACCCTGGACTTCCAGCTAACCCGACGTCTTGAAGCCTCGGCACGGTGCGGCAACCTGCCAAATGCTCTGGGAATCACAGGGGATTTCCCGACAGCGGTGGGCAGAACAGCCGGTCTCCATGGAGAAGCCTTGCTGTGCCTGGAGCGTGCTTTAATCCCTCTGCTATTTGTACTCAGCCCATCCCAACCCTGGACCTGCTCTGAGCGCAGCCGGGAATTTTTCCCCTGCCCCGCTCCTGCTTTCCTGGTGCCACTCCTCCAAGAAGCCCAGTTTATTTCCATGCCCCACTCAGCTGCATATATCTACATCTCTATCTACATCTCTATCTACATCTCTATCTACATCTCTATCTACATCTACATCTCTATCACCTATATCTATATCTCTAAATCTTATTTTTAAGCTTCTCATGTTTTACCTGCTAACCCAGTTTTGCAGCCTTTGGGTTGGAAATTCTGCAGTTAAAAAAAGCCCAGCTTTGTTTAAAACAAGCCCCAGGTGACCCTCCTGGGCCTGGGCAGCCCCAGCCTTGCAAACGCGACTCTTTGCGGAGCAGGGGAGGGACCACAACGGCTGCCACCGCCGCCGGCAGGGACAGTCACCCTCCTCTCCATCCCCACGCATCCCAGTGTCAACAGGCCAGGAGTTTGGGGCAGAAAAGGGGACTAAAAGGTTTGCAATGGGCTGGAGTAAACAAGCAGCCTTTTTGCAAGGGCAGGGGATGTTGCTGACGAGCCACCGCCTGCCGCCGACCTGCCGGAGGGTCCCCGGCTCCGGTGGCGGTGGCGTGCCCCTACCTTTGCAGTGCTTCCCGTCGCCGGTGTAGCCGGACTTGCAGATGCACTTGTAGGACTTGGGGGTGTTCTGGCAGATGGCGTCGATGTGGCAGTTGTCGGTGCCCTCCACGCACTCGTCGACATCTGCAAGGGGAGAGGCGGAGGGAGCGATGGGGAGAGCCGGGGGGAGCTCTTCCCGTCTCCCCATGGGAGCCATCACCCGAGGCGATGAAACCAAGCAGCCCTCCGGCTTTTCGAGCAGCACGTGAACCAGAAAGGCTCGAGGGAGCAACGCTGCTGCTTTGCTCCTTAGCAGCTTCGCCGCACCCAGCCCTGACGCCCTGACGCAACGGGTGGTGGGCTCAGGATGGGGCGCTGGAGCAGCAAGCGCTCCCCAACAGCACCGCCTGCGTCTCCGCTCTTGTGCAAACCACCCCGAGACTCCCTTTCGCGAGTCTGATGGTAGAAACACCGCTCAGGGGCCCGTAGTCCTGGCTTGAGCCAGCCCAGGCAGAGGTGAAAGCCTCTGTCTCCAATTAGCCGTTTCCTGAGCCGACCAGTCACCCAAATAATCGTCATCGCTTTCTATTCTTAGGCGCGGAGGAATGTGCATGAATTAGCAGGGACCGCATTAAATAAACCTGGGAGTGGGAAGCAGGAGGGAGAACTGGGAAAAACATCAAGGCTTCCTCAGGGGCGCAGCCAAAATCCACGTTCCCCCTCGTCCCCCTTTGCCCCTCAACCCACTAATCTGGGACTCAGCACTCTGGTACCTGGGACATCACATCCAGAGCATCGCTTGCCAGTGATGGCCTCAAGTGGTGATGCCCAAGGGTTTGCCATGGCAGGAGGCTGCGGGAGTGGAGGTTTTAATGGTATTTGGGAAAAAGAGAAGCCTCGAGTGCGTGGGGTGGAGGTTTATGAGCAAGAGGCTGCTCACCTGGCTGCTCTCTGCCTTCCCTGCACAGGCAGTAAGGGAGATGTGATGGCCCAGAATGGGCACATCCCGACTCAGGCTCTGGCTGTGAACGCCTGGCAGTGGCGTATGGGTGCCCTGGGAGGGGAGAGGCGGGAGCTGAGCATCACCCACGGCCCCTCGGGTACGGGCAGGGCTCCCAGAGCACCCCGGGCTCCCCACTCCGACCCCACGGGCACATGGGGAGCATTGGCGCTGCTCCCGGGGGTGTTCGCCTCCACCACCTCCCATGGGGATGGGGAGGGTCCCACCAGGGAAGGGTCCCTTCAGCTTCCCTGCACCCCGTAAAGAGGAGCCTGAGGCTGCGAAGCTCTAAGCTGCCTTTAAAAAGCTGCTTTTCAGCAACCCCAAGAACAGAAGTGTTCTGGGACGTCCCCAAAGACACGAAACATCCCTGCAAGCTGCGGGCGGGCAGGCAGCCCCGTCAGCCCCGCCGGGACGGGGGCCACGGCCACAGGACCGCTGGCCCGAGCCCTCTCCCGGCCACCCCGGTGGTTTTTTGCCGGGAGATGTGAGTCACCCGGCCGGGGGGAGGAGAGCTTTGCCTTTGCACCAGGGAGGCGGCACGTGCCTGCGCATTGTATAAATATTTACAGCCCGCATTCATATTTGTTATTTGACATTAGCCATGGCCCGCGGCCACCACAGCCTCCCTTGGGCCATTAATCACCGGCTGGAGGCTGACCCACCGCGGTGGGGATGACGGAAGGCTTGCACAGGAGACCGGCACCCCACTCCTGGCCGGCACCATCGCCTCCAGCACCCACGGCACCGGCCACAGCGCTGCGACCACCCCAGCACCCGACGGCGTCCCCGGGGAGAGGCTCCCAGCCCGCCCTGCGCCGAGGGTCCCGCGGGGGCTCGGGGGGCTGTTGTTCCTTCGGGGAGCTGAGCGTGGCTCAGGTTCGGTTCCTTCCCAGCCAAACTTCACCTGTGGCTGCAAACGCCATCCCTGCCCCGGGGCACGGCCGCCCCACCACACCCCTGACCCACCTGCAAAGGCCCCATCCTACAAACAGAAAAGCGTGTGCAAATAATCACTGGCGGAAAAAAAACCTGCAAAAGCCGCAGGAGTGCAGAGCTCGCTCCTTCCCAACCACGTTTTTCAGACTTAAAGAGCCTTTCGGCGCAAGAGGAAGCGCCTCCATCTCCGGCGAGCGCCGTTCGGCATCACAGCGACTTCGCCTCCGGCTCCGGCACCCCTCGCCGGGGCTCTTCGGGGGGTGGCGGGAGGGAGCGACGCTGAACCAGAGATCTACCGAATTTGCAGATCCTGGTCCTGACCCTGTGCGGTTCGGAGCCCTCCCTTGGCTCTCCCCAACGCCCCAGGTTGTACATCACGGCTCGATGCTTCGAGCTGATGGTCCCACGGCGAGAGCTGCTGGGTGCTGGCACCCACCCTGACGTACAGGTGGGAACCAGCACCCAAACAGTACAGATCATCCATCAACCCCCATCTCCTTCCCCTAAAAACACTCAAAATGTGAAGCATCCATCGGACGTCACACCATTGACATTTTCCCAGCCTTTTGCCAGAAATCTCACTTTTGTTTTTTGTTTTTAATTTTATTTTCTATTTCTTTTTCCTCCTGCGCCCTCAAACTCAAGACAATGAACAACGTCTGCGCGGCGCTGAACACAATGCCGTGCCTTTCCCAAAAAGCCCAACATTCGCTCCCTCTCTGCCTCTNAAACTTCTCTAACTTTGGAAAGATTACACAGCAGCAAAAGTACAAAAGAAAACATTATAAATTTGCCACTCTGTAATTTTTCCAAAGCTGGAGACATTCTGAAAGGTTACAGGATTATAAAAAAAAAAGGAAAAAAAGGGGGGAAAAAAGTGTGTGTGTGTGTGGGAAGAGTGAATAAATACCCTCCCCGGCACCCCAGGAGCCATCCCGAGATTGGCATAGATCCTAATTTCAGAATGCTGAAATTTTGGCTCCTCAGAAGCATCCCTCAGAAGTGATGTAGTGAATTATAAAAAAAAAAAAAAAAAAGCCCTCTGAAAAACTTAAATTTTTGCATTTTTTGTCAATGCGAGCGGCATTTTCCCACGAAAGGGAAGGTTTGCCGTCGGGACAGCCCGCTTTGCCCTCAGGAGAATTTTCTCCATTCAAAAAAGCGCCCGCGGCTGCGCTGCAGGTGCTTCCAGCCGCCGCCAAAGCGCGAGGGATTTCATTTTCAAGCCAAGCAGAGAGAAGGTTTTTTTTAAAAAAAATTCCTTATTGATGTTCCCGTCCCTATTTGCTCTTGCAAAATCCTCGCTGGGGTGCACCCTGCTCATCCCCTGGCTTGGGGGGGTCTTTTAACATCCAGGTCCCAAATGCAGGTGGGGTTTTGGGAGGGGGTTTGCCAGCCAGGTCCCCCTGCAGACCTGCACGAATAATCAAAGATGCCCTTTTTCACCCAAAGTTGCCTGAAATGGGCCCAAACCGGATGGTGCAGATGGGCGCATCGTGCCCCCAATCCCCAGAACCAGGGGATTTTGCATCAAGTGGGGAATTTAATTTTGATGAAGATGCCGAGTCCCGCCAGGGACCCAAGGTCTCGCTCACGTCCGGCGGCCCCCGCTCCCTGCCCAGCCCCACCTCCCCGTCCCACCACGCTTTTGGGCTAATTAGGGCTCGTCAGAGGGCAAGAGCATCCTCGGCACCGCCGCCACGCCGTGCCGGGGGGTTTGCGGCAAAGGGCAGGAGGCTGCGGCGCTCGCCCCGCGCCTCGGGCGATGTTTTTTATTCCGTTGTGGGTGGGATTTTCCAGTGCTGGCTGTTGGGCCCCGTTCCGCTCCAGCTGCAGCTTTATTCTCCATTTCAAAGGCAGTGGAGGCAGACGGTTTCAACGCCACTGCCATTTCGAGCGTGCCAAAAGCGGGGGGACCGCCAACCCCCCGGGACCGGCGCGCACCCACTGGGGAGGTGAAGGGCTTTGGCTGAGGCCGGCGGGGAAGGCGGTGGCGGAGCCCACGGGCACCCGGGTCCCACGCTTACGCCCTGCCCTGCGGCATCACGCCACCAGCGATATGTGACGGCGAGGGGGGAAAAGCAACAGCTCATATATTTTTAGAGCCTGGATTGAGGCCCTTTCCTCACTTCCTTATTTTGTTTTGTTTTGTTTTTTTCTTAAATAATAAATAATAAAAGATGGCTTTATCCATAGGCTGAAAGTCTCAATAAATTTGAGGAGTGGGCCGAGATAGGGAAGCAAAAGAAAACCCCTAAACCCTTGCCAGAAAACCACTAAACAAACAAAACCACTGTCCTTTTTCTCTCTTCTGCAAGCACTTCAGCTTTTTCTTTCAAATTAATTTTATTCTCTATTTTTATATAGGCATATATATTAACAGCCTGTCTGTATAGGGACGTGTGTGTAGCTGTTGGCAGATACGTGGAGTTTCCACTTGGCCTTAATGCCAAATTAAAGCTTTATAACTTCAGTAGCTCTTTTTACCAGGGTATTAATAACCACCTCAGACACTGTGGTGCAGTTTATTAATCATTTGTTCACCTGAGGAGCTCGCAAGGGCGACTCGTGCTGCGACGGGACGGGACAGGCGCAGGGCACGGCCGCGGGCGGCTCCGGTGCAGCCGACGGCACCCCGCCGGGACGGGCCGGGGGCTGCCGAGAGGGAAGGAAGATGCTCGGCGGGGTGGCTTTTTGCAAATTGGCCAAAGGTGCATCACCCGAACTCGAGATCCTAACACAGGTGCTCGGTGACGGCTTGTTGCCGGGGTGGGGGTGCCGTGCCGGGGATGCCGTGCCAGCGGTCCCTGGGTGGTACCCGCGCTCGGGTCGGGTCAGAGGGGATGTCTGCATCTCACCGCGCGATGGAGAGCCCTGCACCAGCCCCACTGCAGGAGCCCAACGCCCCACACATCCCCCCAGCTCTCCCGAAAGGACCCGGTAGATGCAGCCACAGTGCTTGGCCCTGCGGAATGCTGGAGCACGGGTGAAGGACGAGGAGCCGCAAGTCACAGCCTGGTGACCCCATCGTCCCACGCCCAGCTCCCCGCTCTGCACCCCTCGCCCTGGGTGCAGCTTCCCCAAAGACCCCAAAAGGGGCTTTTATTCACCCCATCGACGCTTCCCACTCCTGCGAGGGCAGAGCTGTGTTGAGCTCCCCATCCCTGCACCAGCCCGGGTCATCCCCATCCCACCTCCTTGTGCCAACCCCGGCCGCTTCGGCTCAATTCAGTTCTCCAAGGAGGGTTTGATGCTCCAAGCCAACAGTGCGTTTATCTCCCTGGGGAACTGTCGTTGCTGTTGTTGTTCCTTTGGCTTATCAGGCTGACCAAGCCTTGCCTTAAAAATATGAGTTTGTTTGTTTTCAGCTTCAGGAGCAACAATCGCAAGATCTCCAGTGGGGAAGACGGCCTTGCCGAAACGCGGCCGGCTGGGCTTCCTTCAGCGCCGCAAGACAGAGCAAACTTTATTTGCCATCCCAGGCTTCTCCTAAAGCCTCTCAGGGGACTTATAATTTTGAAAGTGAAGGTTAAGGTTATTCATGCATATTTTTTTCCTAAATGGATTACTCCGGTGCGACCGTCTGCAAAGGAAAAATCTATATAAAAATAAAAGAAAAAAAAATAAAAACTCCTGAGCAGTTTGGAGACAGCAATACATCTCCGCACTGGAAGACTCGAGGTGTCTGAATATTTATACTCCTGTTGGCAGTTACAAAAAAACTCTTCTTCCCTCCTTCCTACCCCCCCCTCCCCTTTTTAATCTCGGTACAGGCATGTTAGACGCCCTCAGTCAAAGATCTCCTTTGAACTGCTGTATGTTGAAATGTTTACAGTTTTACATTTCATATTTCAGAGGGGTGGAGGGGACAGGCACAACAGTCGCACACTGTGAATGCATGAGAGGGAGGAAAGCGGAGGCCAAGGGGGAGGAGGTTCGGCGGAGATGGGAGGGGAATCAAACAGCATCTCCACGCTGCAATTGGAAAATTTTATAGAGTCCTAAAAAAAATATATATAAAAAAATAATCCCTGGCGGCATAGGCTCTGCAGGTGCATCCCCACCGAACCCAGCCCCTCGCACGGGATGGTGGCTCCGTCCCTGGGCAGCCGCACCGCACCCGGTAAACCGGGTTTACCCACAGGTGACCGTCGGGCTGGGGCTGCGATCCCACTCAGGACCGGGTGGGTGGCCGGGGCAGCGGGAGCGCCAGGGGCCGCAAACTGGGGTGCCGGGGTCCCCTAGGGAGATGCTGCATCTCCCTCCCAGCCGCTTTCCCCCGGCACCATCCGAGGGGACGTGCAATTCGGCTGTGGGAAAAGGTTGCGGACCCTGCGACGTGCCTCCAGTTATGGGGGTGCTGCCAGAGGAGCACAGCAAGGCCAGATCCGGGTGCTGCCTGGTACAAGAGGAGGGTGCAAATCTGCCAGCCCTTGGGCTCCATCCTCCCCAGGGCATAGGGAGGGACCGATGCCGGCAGATGATGGTCAAGGGCACTGCTCCACTGAGAGTGGGAGCTCAGGACAGTCTCTTCTGCCGGGCAGGCTGTGAGACGGACTGACAGATGATGGGATGGGACTGGGGGTGGCATTACCTGTCCAAAAAACAGGGGAGCTGTGGGTACGGCAGCAGCTTGGGGCTGTTCGGGCAGCTTGGCACGGGGACCGCAGAGAGACTTCATCCCAGCTGAGTGCGTGTTGGGAGCCTTCCCGGGAGTTATTTGGATTTATATTGTCAGTTCTCTTCTTGAAAGCTTTCCTAGCCCTAAACTGACCCAATAAACCCTGCAGACAGCCAGGTCTTCTGGCAGACCCCCTCCAGGCCCGGCGGACGGCTCTGCTAAATCCTTCCTTCCCTACAGACTAAACTTTCCGGGGTAATTCAGCACGAGAAATGAGCCAGCAAGCCCTACCCACAGTGCGATGTTATCACGGCAAAACAAGCCCATCCGACGGGAGAGGAGCCGTCCCAGCCCGTGACAGTCACCTGGCGAGGGTGGCTGTCCCCCGAAAGGGCAAAGGCTTCGGTGAGGGTGGAGGGGTGATGTGCACCCCTTCCTTGGGGCATGTCCCCGCAGGTGCCGGGGGGATGCCCAATGCTTTTCAGAAATATCCTACTAAAACATGCCCCGGGTGCATGGGGTGGCTTCGAAGATGCTTGTGCATGCTGAAAAACAGGCGGCAGTGGGTTCTTAGGAAAAGCATGGGTTTTATCTGCCATCGGTGATGCCGGGTCCATGAGTTCAGCCTCATCCGAAAAGGAGCGGGTGAATCCCTGCCCACAGCCCTCGCGTCCCGCAGCATCCCTGTGGGCACCAACCTTCACCCCTCCGCATCCACCTCCCCCTCCCCACCCTGCGGGACCCCCCAGCAATGGCTTTGGGGATTAACCCTCCATCCCAAACCCCCCCAGCTGCAGAGTGGCCAGAACCCCTGGGTCTGCCCGGTGCCTTCGCCTCGCCAGGGCCCAGGAGGAGAAGGCACCATCCTGGGCGTAAGGCGGGCGATCTACCCCGGTGCAGGATTGAGCTCACCTCTCTCCACCCCCACTCCACCCCTCTCCTTCCCCGAAGGGATCTGTCAAGTCTCTGCACGATGGAATTTTACTTTGCTATTTTAATGCAATTCTGGCTCAGGCTTAAATGGAACTGGAAACCAAAAGGCCTTAATAAATAAATATTATGATAAGAAATGAAAGCAATGCATACACTCAAGATAATTTGAGGGGGGTTAAAAACCTAAGCATTCCTTTCTAAGCCTAAATCATAAAGCTTTTACGTGAAGCTGGACGCCTTCTTACCAAACCTTTGCCCCGGAAAATCTCCCCCGTGCTTGCCCAGACTGCCCTCCTGAAAAGTCACCTATTGTTTTAAAAACACTTTAAGCCAGATAAGACAATAGCCTTGAAATTCCTTCTAACTTTGTCGGTGACAGGGCTCGGGGCGACCACGCGCGTGGCTGAAACACGCTTATTACTAGTGCCTACAAGAGATCTTTAATTATATCCTGCGCTCCTATATTTCATTCACACTCTATTCAATCTCGCCGTACGCGTAAACACGCAGCTACTACAATAGCAAGAGCCAAAGCTGGTTTTGATAAATCTTACATACTGTTAAGTGCTATGAAAAAAAAAAAAAAAAAAGAAAACCCAACAGATTGTACAGAGAGTGGTGAATTAAGGAGAAAAAAACGCCTTCGAGGCAGCCAACAGGATCATGCACATAGGGCTGTGTGTGTTTGTGTGTGCGCACGCACTCCTGCGCGTGTGTATAGAGAAAAATCCGAGCTAAATATAGAGGTGCTATAGAAAACCTAAGGTATAGATAGACCATACATAAAGCTACATGTGTACATTTGTGAAGGAGAAACTCTGGCTCAGCACGGGAGCCGTGAAACAGAAAAGCCTGAAGTTGATAACGATGGGACATACCTCTCGGTTCTAGAGATAGGGATAGAGCTCCCGTGTTTTTCAGGCTTTGCTGTGTTCAGCTACCCGAAGTTTTCTGCAGCCCACACCCCTACGGCACAACATTTGAGATTCAACCCGCGCCTATGTAAAACACCCAAACGCAGATGCAACCTCCCAGCGTTACAGACACCCGCTCCGGCGTCCCTTCCCTCCAACCCAGCCCGAGACGAGCCCTCCTCGCCCGCACCGCCGTGGGTGTTATCCCCGTCTCACAGACACCGAAACCCGAAAACCAGAAAAGCCCCCCCAAACCCCTCCAAACAGCAGCGTTTTCCCTGTGATGGGTGCAGACTTGTTCGCCCACCCTCATTTTCTGCCTCAGCACCCCCTGCCTTGAGATAAAGAGTCCGAACCAAAAAAAATAAAGTATAAGAAATGCAGCTCATTAAAGAGTTTACAAAACCCGACCCCAATCAAAGGCAGCAGGCAAGAATATCTGCAAGCAACATTTAAAATCCCCTCCACTATTTGTTGTTACTGCTGCTAATTTCTCCAGCCTGCATATAAAATCCCTGATCTAAAGAGGTCCGGCTGCCTAATACACACATCAAACAGCAAACCTTCGAGCTGGGAAGATTTTCTCTTACCTTGACTGGCTTTATTTGCCAGCGTGTTTCCAGAGTGGAGGAGAAAGAAAAGGATGGAAAATCCAGCAATCTGCAAAGCTCCCATTGCAATCCCAGTCTGCCTGGAGGAGTGGGGGCAAGAAGGGGGGATTTCTAGTGCTTTAAAGGAAACAAGAGGCTGAGCATGCGAAGGGAAATCAAGAGGAGGAAGGGGCTCTCCTCTTGCCGTGTGTGAGACAGAGGGAGGGAAGGGAACTGAACTGATGGAAAAAGCTGCTCTGGGTTCAGTTTGGGGCTCTTGGTGTTGCTAAAGAGGAGAGAGTGAGGGAAGGAGACCCAGGGCAGTTGGAGGAAAGTGGACTCTATCGCCCTCTCTCTGGCGGCTGCTCTGATCCCTTCTCCTTCTCCTTCTTTTTTTTTTTTTTTCCTTAAATAATCCCAGCCAATTCCAGTTTTGCAAGAGAGCAGCAGCAGCAGGAGCAGCAGCGCTGGAGGGGGGAAGCAGGCGCCTTGCCCTGGTGCTGGGGACCTGAGAAAGGGGAGTGGAAAGGAGAGCCCCATCCAAGCAACGCCCTTTTTCTCCCAGCCTTTCTTTCTTTCTATTTGGCTTTGGTTACTCCTTCCCGGCTCCCCCCCTCGCACCCCCAAGGCTGGGCTTTGCCTGCAGGAATTTACAGTCTGCGCTGGAGGAGAAGGGCCAGTAGCCATGGAGACTGCTTCCCTGGGAGCAGGGAGGTCAGGCGGAGACCATGGGCGATCAATGCATCAATGCAAAGCCCCCCGCAACCCCCAGACCCACCCCGCACCTCGCAGCNNNNGATGGCATGACCTGGCTGAGCTAGACGGCTGTGGGAGCGCCTTGGGGTGCTGGGCTGGTGGAAAGCGGGACCGTGGAGCAGCTCTACTGTTTGCAAGGGAGAGGTGGGGAGCGAGGACTGGAAATAAGGTTGGAGGGGGGGAAGACAAAGACCTTTCTGAAATATTCAGGATTTTTTTGTTTGCTTGCACAAGCCCCTTGCAGCCTGGCCCCCTGCGGCCGGCATCCCGGGGGTGCAGGGGGACCCTCTGCCATACCCCGTGACCGTCCCTGCGCCGGGAGCTGCTGGCACCGTCTCTCTTCCGGGGTGTTTCTGCTCCCTGAGTCAGGAGAGGCATCGCCAGCCAGGAAATTGCAGCGGGAGATAAGACTGGGAGCCAGGAGTGGGGCTGGAGGAAGGTGTGCGGCGATTCCACCTGCCCAGGGACACGGGGTTTGAGGGCCCCAGCGATCACTCGGCCCACAGGGTCACCCGGCCCACGGGGTCCTCCCAGCCCACTGTGCTGCCCCTGCACCCTCTCATATCCCCTTTTGTCTAATAACCCCTAAAGATACAATAAAGGGGGCTGGAGGCGATGGGAAACACTCAGCTAAGCCAAGGCACCCGCTGCCATCTCGCTGCGGAGAGGAGGGGAGGGATCGCAGTTGGACAGGAGGATGCTGAGGAGTCCCCAGGTCTAGTTATGCTTTCCCTACAAAAATGCATAACCCTTGGGCTGCCTTCATGGCACAGAGACCTCCTCTGAGGGGGGAGCAGGTCTGCTTTAGACAGGACAGATGCAGTGCAGCCAGCCCAGGAGAGCAGCACGCGTGGAAACCGGGAGCTCATCCGCACGTCGGGTCTTTCCAAAGGCAGAGGCCAAGGGCAAGGCTGTCCCTCCTGGCCCTGCGGAGCCATCCCGCACCCACGTAGCTCTGCTTGCTGCCAGCAGGTCCCCCACGCAAAGCGTCGGGATCCTAAACCCATACGGGAACCGACCCCTTCCAGGGGAGCAGGAGAGCAGCATCAGCTGAAGGATGGATGCACAGACATGCCCGTTACACCCAACGCAAATCTCCAACGTTCAAATTCACGTTTGCATGGTGGCTGCAGGTGGACCTGGAGCCAGGGGAATCTGTGTGGCTCTCGTCTGCCTGGGCTGGCAGCTCAGGGCAAGGCAGCTTCCAGCCCACCATGGCTAAAAGGGGTTTGTCAACAGGACAACTGGCTCTGCCATAGCCCAGTTGGACAAGAAATCCAGCAGAAGAGCACTTGCACTGACAGGAACAGTCCCAATAACTCACAGCAGATCTCGTTAGGCTATACTGAGTCAAACCAGTAATGCAGAACCATCCCTGGCCCAGCCAGGCTCCAGAACAGCCTGGGAAGAGGTAAAGGTGCAGAAATAATTATTAAAGTGTAACATAATTTTATATACAAGCATAGGAATGCAGAGATGTCATCGTTAGGATGTATAGGGAGAAGACCATGACCCCACCAGTGGAAATGTGCTATCCTGCTCGGCACCACCACTGGAGGAGGCTCCTGGCTCACCCGCCAGCGCCAGTCTGTGCCGGGAGCTCTTGGGGATGAAGGCTGCTCCTCCTCCTGTGCGGTGCCGAGCGGGAAGGGGCTCTGGTCCTTGCAGCCCACGTTCTGGCACAAGCTGAGAACATCACCAGTGGGATGCCACCACCTTCCTGCGAGCATCGGCTCGGCAGCCGTGGCACCACTTTTCCTTCCAGGCTGGGATTTGCCATGTAAACACAAGTTTCTCTTACAGCTGTTGCAAGAGCAGAGTCAAAATGGAAACTCTCTGCTCGCTTACGCCAGCGGATCCCTGTGCCCGGCCGCCGCGCCTTGGAGCAGGACACGCTCGCGTCCCATCCCGTGATCTTTTATCATCATAACCAGAGGAAAACTAAACAGTCCTTTTTTTTTTTTTTTTTCCCTCTACCCCATCTTCTAAATCTGGAGCCCGATCTCAAGGCACAAGGGACAAGACCTTCAGCGATGTTGATTTATAACTGAGCTTCTAAATTACAGGTTTACGCATTAGTATAAACACCCATAAACCAGTCTTAAATGCACAGTATCATGTGTAATCAAAACGCCAAAACACTGGGCAGCCATGTGACGGGGTGATGAGCAAACTCCTCACTCGTGCCCGGACCGCCTCGGCGGGGATGGGTCTGCGGCCAAGTGCTCCCAGTTAAACTGGTGCCTTGCACTGGGGCGTGGATCTCGCCTTTGAAGGCAGGTCCTCAGGCGATGGCAGCATCGTTCATGCCACAGGGAGTGAAGGGGCTGAGCCCCATGTCTCGCTCCTCCAACGGGGTTGCAAAGCACCACAGCAAAGCAGTCGGTTGGGGGTTGGGGTGAGCTGCTGATATCCAGAAACTCCCTAAATATATATATATATACCTACATATACATATAGTCTTGCTTTCTTCCAAAAGCATGCCGCCTGGTTGAGCAGAAGAAGGGCTGATGGAGGTCCCAGGGCTGCACGCACCGCAGTGCCCCTCCGAGCGCAGGGCGTCCCCCTGCCCGGCGCGCAGATGGGGAAAGTCAGGCAGATGGAGATTCCCGAGATCACACAGGGAGTCTGGAGGGAGGGCTATGAATCACACTTAAATCGCCTGCAAGACAGCCCGGCGCTTCAGCCCCGATGGCTCCTTACCAGCTCCTGCTGCCGCGGCGTGGGGCTGGCATGGATCCGTCCTTGGGAGTCCGCTCCAGAGCCCTTCAAAGGCATCGGGACAACCCTGCCAGCCCGAGCCGTGTACACACACGTGTGTGGGTGCATGTGGGTGAGCGTTTCAGGCAGGGAAGGTGGTGGCAGGGCTCTCCTCCCCACTGCCTCCACTCCCCGTCGTGCACTTCTGGGCAAAATCCATTTGCTTTGGCTTCACGTAGGGCCGGAAGATTTGGTCCATTGTGCTGCGACGCTGAAGAGCCGGCGAGGAATTGTCGACCATGCTGAAACGGTTACATGGGGAGTAATGAAAATTTACTGCACCCTGCTCCGGTCCCTAGCCAAGAAATAAAAGCAAAAGATCACAACAGGCATTTTTTTAATTTGAAGCAAAATTAAAAAAAGAACGGATCCGCACTTAGAAAATAACAACCACATCCACAGATCAAAGCAGCTGTTCTCCTCTCATTCGGGGTTTTAAGAGGTTTCTGCAGCTACAGGGATGTTTACACAGGGAGAGAGATACATACATTGTGCTGTCTTGATGCTGCTTCTCCCCCCTTCATCTGGCAAAACATTCCCTGGGAGGCAATATGAGGTCATTCCTAGACCCTGCGTTGTTTTCCTCAAGCTGCAAGGCTTCGGGGCAAGAGGCAATTCATTTCCCATTAGCACACACACATTTGCACTTGGAACCCTCCCATGCACATTTTGCCGGGGGAGCTCGGGACGGAGGGGGAACCAGCCCTCGCCAGCTTGTTACTGCGTTCCCGGAGGGACTTCCAGCAGCCGGGGCTGCCAGGAGGGTCAGTGGCTCCGGCAAAGTCACTGGGAAGGGATGTGGAGCTGGGAGGTGGGCTGGCATCTTCTGCAGACCAGCATCTCTTGCAGACCAGCCTTAATGTTTCTGTGGCTTCCACCACTTTTATTACGAGAGGGGCTGAACGGCTCTGGGGAGCACTAATGGGCTGTAAAAAGCTTTTTCCCCTCTGCCTCCTTGGCTGGAGCCCAATTCAGAGCAGCGGTGAGCCCCGCTCCGGCGCTCGCACAGGGACGGAGGTCACGGGAACGTGCCGGGGCAGACTCTGCCTTCACCTCTCGGCATCAGAACGTTGGTCCATCCTCTCCATAGGCAGCACCCGCTTCGGCAAAGCGGACAAATTCTGGCTTGTGAGCCACCCTGCACTACCTGTGCAAATGAGAATAAAAGCTTTAAAACTAGACCTCCCCATCTCCAGCATGAATTTAATGCCCTATGCTATGAACGAGCCGCATCTTCAGCTCTGACCATGCATATTTGCGTGATGCCGGAGCCAGAAGGGGTTTCTGAGGCTGCGCAAGAAGCTGCTGCAAAGTAACAGGCAGAAGCAAAACTCCTTTGAAGGACCTTAGGGATCACAGAACCGGCTATCAAATTGGGCAGGGATACTGGAAGAAGAAGAGGCCACAATGCTGTGAATCGGGAGATTTCCCTTCCCCTCTGGTCCAGTCCTGGGCAGGACCCGACCTCTTCACTGCATCCAGAGCCCCTGGCAGTTGGGGTTATCGATGCTGGTGCTGTACCCCGACAGTACCAGCTGGTTTGAGAAACCAGCAGCCGAGACGTTTCGATGCCCTAGCGAGGGGTGTGGTCTAAAACTCAGAACAGAATAGACTATTTTTAAAATCAGAGAAGAAAACACTTTATTCCCAGTAATACGCCAACGGCCCAGGCTCCGGCGACTCAGCCAGTCCCCATAGCCAGCTCCCAGCTACATCCCTCATTTCCCCAACCTACAATTTTATCAAGATGCCTCCAAGGGGGGTAAAAAAGCACCAAGTCCCACTAAATGACTGCCTGTCACCCTCTGACACCTTTTTTCCAGTGTCACAGAGCTTCCCAAAACGCTGTGTGCGGAGAAGGCCCTTGTTTGTAATTCCCGGTTTGCAGCAGGGGAAGGTGACACACGCTGAGGTGAGGTGACTTACCCAGCGTCACCGGGAAGGTCGATGGCAGCGCCAGGAATAGCCCCGTTCCCAGCTAACCACTAACCACACTTATCCCAGAATAAGGGTCCCTTTTTCCAGCTGAATTTATAACAGCTTTCCAAGTGACATAAGCTCTTACAGAAATAGGCAGGCTTTTATTCCAGAATAATTACTGGGAAATCGTACTGGAGCGTGTATAATTACATCGGTGTCGTCGCTGCTGGTGAGTCGGACCCCGTGCCGCCGGCAGACTTGCTGCGCGCTCCGTTCGGCTTTTATCTCATCCTGCTTTTCCACGAGTATGTGTACATCAACTGGCAGATCGTCAGGATGTGGGCGGAGAAGGAAGGGGCTCGGGGTAGAAAGGAAAGTGATGCCTCACTCTATAAAGTTAATCGTATTTCCCGTAGAAGATACCCTGATAACAACTCTTACAGCTCCCGAGGTCAATAGGAGTCTTCTGGGGTGCGCTGGATCACGCCCCAGCCAGATTCAGCGACGCTCTGTGCGTCTGCTTCAACTTTCATCCCAGGCATGGCTTTGGAGCAGGTGTTTTATTTTAAATGCTTTTTATGTCCCACACAGGTAAAATCAAGCTCAGAGTTCAGTTTGAGGCCTGAAACACATTTCTGACATAAGCTGCTGGAACACATCGTACTTAATACCCTTCAAAAATAAACTCATAGCATTTATCAGGTGTTGATGTGTCTATATATTCGGCAAGAGCGCTATCTGCCAAGAACAGGGCTGCCGGCTCTGCCGGCCGCTACTCCTGGGGCTGGCACGTGGCGAGGAGGCAAGGGTTAACTCGGCACCAGTGACACCACTTTAACTCCAGGACCCAGACGCGCGTGTTTAAAAGTAGCACTTCTCTCCTTAAAATAGTTTATGAATCTTACTCGGGGATAAATCCAACACCCCCGAGCAGAAGGAGACCTATTAATTCCCGAGTTTTTTCACGCTGTAGTAAAGCAGCGATTTTATTTGCCCGCCTTGTGTAAGATGTCAGTCATTTTCCCACTTGCATTTCCATCTACGATTTAACAAGGCAGCAGTTTATTTCCAGAAGCCCCAGCCAGACCCCAGCCAACTGCGTCAATATTTTGTTGCTTACACAAACGCCACCATTAGAGTCAACACCGCGTTTTGGGGGAGGCTTTTTTCCTCTTTTTTTTTCTTTTTTTTTTAAAAAGGGCTCCTCTGGGATGATGTATGTATAGCTCTTAAAATACTAAGGGTAACATAAGCCTTTCAGAGCGGCTTACCTGGGTGCAGAGGCATTGCTTTAAAGGATGAAGCACACTACTCGAGGGCACTGACCTGACCAAAGGCATTTGCTAATTAATTCATTCTTCCAAGAGACTTAACTGCCTCTTGCCTTCGGAAACCGAGGCAAACCCGAGCCAAATCCAAAGCCTGTCGGAAAACACGGAGAGACCCTTATTGACTGCAGACGACTTCAGAGCCGGGAGCTGGCTCCCGCTCGGCCGGTGCCAGCCGCGGAGCGCCGACACGGGGCAGCCATCCAATTCAAGCTGGCCGCTTCGCTCTCTCCTGCGCGGTTCCTCGGGTAGAGGAGGGACGCGGAGCCTGGCTGACGTGGGGAGTCCCCACCTTCCTCAGCCCCCTCCTGTGACGCTGTTTTGGGGTGTCTCTCCTATGCTGCAGCGGCAGCAGGGCACGGGCTTACCCTGGCTGCTGGCTTGTTTGACGGATGCTCCTGCAGTCCACACCGTCCTGTTGTCTTTGGCACGCTCTCCCAAAAACCCTCGGAGGTTTTCTGGTGCAGCGTGAGCTCAGCACAGCGGGTTTATCCCTCCGCCCCAGCCTCCCGAGCACGGCTCCTGAGCCACGGGGCTCTCGATCCCCCCAAGCACCTCCCTGCATCCTCGCCTACCGGCACCTCCAAAAGCTGGGTGTTTTCACCCCACACACGGCTGAAACGTCCGACAAAATCCCAAGCCCGGCACAAGCAGGGGAACAAGGGGAACCCAAAGAACAAGGTTCCCCCAGCACCGCCGGCTGGGAAAGCCCTGCAGGATCTCCTCCGTGAGCCCGCACCAGACCAGTTTTGCACGAGAACAGAGCGGCCTTAGTGTGTCAACAAGCCCTAAACACCCGAGGGCAGCTGGAAGTGAGATGCCATTATTATTTTTTTAATTTAAAACGAACTTCTTAACCTACAGGAAAGTAAACGTTCTTCTAGGATGGCCAAGAAAACCACGCTGGGATTTTCCAAATGGGTATGACTGACTGTTTATGAGCAGAGGCTTCCAAACGCAGAAATAAATGGCTTGCTCTCAGCAGGTTTTCCTTTCTATATTTACCCTCACCTGAAATGAACATTATTGCACACTGCAACATTTATTCCCTCTGATCAGGGGAGCGGGCAAAGAAACTAACCAGCCACAACACGTCAAATAAATTGTTAATCTGCTGTTTGCGCTGGGGCAGGGGGAGGAGGGAGTCCCCTGGTTTTTGGGCAGCGCCCAGGTCCCGCTTACAACTTCCATTTCAGCTCAGCAGGAGCGCTTCGCTTCCCTGCTGCCGCTCGTGACTGCTGAGAGCTGGAGCTGGGTCCTTCATGGAGCTGATCTGTCGGTCCCCGATGGGTCTCCAGCCCTCACCCCGTGGCACTCGAGCATCCTTGGTCATGGGCAGCTGGTGGAAAGGGTTGCTCTCCCCATTGCATGGGAGCAACCAAGCTCCAAGGTGCAAGGACCTGCCTGAGGCTGCGCAAGAAGCCTTTTGCAGGGCAAGAAAGTGCACCCAGGTCCCAGGCGAACACACAAGCATGAGACAACCCTCTCCAAAGCACTGGGCTTTGTGATCCTCTTCCATGAGTCCCAATTTCCACACTGGGTGTTTCTCTGCCTGTTCTCAAGGTGGGAAGTCCCTACGGATGCAGAGGGGCAATCCCTCCCAGGGATGGGTCTCCCAGCAAGCATGAACTGCCCTGCTGACATGCAAAATGGCCATAAAAGACCTAAAAGGTCCTTCCTGACAGGGGCCGGGGGGGGCTGAGCCACTGCAAACCAAATCTTAACACGAGGCCGGCCACTCAGCTGTAAAATCTCTCCTAATCCCAGCCCTGGGGAAAGGAGAAGACGGGGAGATCACCTGCTTCTCCAGGACGTCGCCCACATCACATGGGTCCCTGGGTCACGCTCGCACCCAACACCACCTTCAAATCTGGGCTTGACCTCCAATTTACCTTGAAGTTCACTAACTAATCGTGCCAACCACTTTGGCATGCCAGCCAAAAAAGTAGTTCGCATCGCCCCGGAGAGAACGGGGGGATTAATCCTCCACCACTCAGTCATTAGGGTACGCAGGTGCCAAGGATGACCCTCGAAGGCACCTCATGGGTTTGGGCAGCGGGGATGAGAACAGCCTTGCTCTGTTCGCAGGGCTCGCACATACTCAACGCCACACAGGACCTGGCTTTTTTCTTTTCTTTTTTTTTTTTAGCTCAAACTTTTCATTTTTGGAAAAGTCTGTCCTCATTGGAGTAGCTGAGCAAACCCTTCCCCAGCCAGCCGTTCCAAGAGCATTTGTGTTAATCCAGATTAACGAACATAAAGCAATTTAGATAAACCGCATTAAGCCAAAAACACCTTTGAACTTTTTTTTTTTTTTTGGATCAAAATCCCTCCCCAAGCGCTGTGTGTGGTTTGGGCCTCCCCATACCGCAGCTTCGCCACAGCCGAGCTTTTCACCAAGTGATAATTAAGTAAAGTCAGCAAATACAAAGATCACCCCGAGCCAGCGGCACCAGCAGCAAACCAGCACTTTGCACGCGGAGCCCAAAACTGATTCTGGGTCCGGGGATGTCCGTTGGGGCAAGACAGCACAAGGAGCATCTCCCCAGCTCCGTGCACATCTCCCGGCCACGATGCCTGGGCTCCAGCCAGGCTGCCTACGTGACCACGAGCCAAACCCCTCCAAGCCTCAGTTTACCCAGCACCAACCCATCCCCTAAGTATGTGGATGACGGGATCGGTCTGAAATGCCCTGAGATGGGGCGCTGGCCACAGGAGGCTGGGCAGGAGGGATGATAGTTTGTTCAGAGCGGCCAGTCCCCACGGCTCAGACATGCGTGCCGTGACTGAGGTGGCCACAGCCAGCTCATGCATATGGGATGTTTCATGGAAAAGGTCACGCACCGGCTTAGGAGGAGGAAATTAATAGATGCTGTAGTCATTGGTGAAGCATGTGGTGTGATACAGGCACACACACGCCTTGCACACCCACACCAGAGCCATCACCGCAGCAGACACTCGCCTCTCCAAAGGACTCCCAAACTGAAATCATGGGCTACAGCAGACCCGACACCAAGACATCCTCTCACCTGGACAAGGCAAACAACACTTCATTCACCTGCAGAGAAGCCGTGAGCTCCTCAGGATCCAGCTGCCTGCCCACATATTTGCACCAGCATCCAGCACAGAAACAATCCTGACCTTGTCTGGTGCCCCAGGAGCTCCTGCAAAAATAGTTTTCCTGGCTGATGGGGCAGAGGAAAACTCCTGGCTTCCCCAGCTCCCCCTCCACACCCTCCCAAAACACCTGCTAACACTTTCTTGCCCTCCGCCCTGATTGCCTTCCTCCTAGAAGGGGAATTTCTAACAGAGCCAAAGCTGTAGCTTGTAGGCTCCAAATTCCTTCGTTTTTTGGAAGCGGGGGGCTGTAACGCCAACTGGGCTTTGCCTCTCCCATTGGGACAGGGTTTGCTTTTTTGCAGAGAGCCTTCCGCGGCTGGGCGGCTGCTCACAGCTCGGTGCACTGTGCTCACTAAGCTTTGCTCCCAGGTGATTTGGATCAGGATACACCAGAAGTTTGCTTTCGGCTGCCTCCGTCAGTGCGTGGGTGTGCAAACAGTGACCAATTTCACTGCCGGTTCAACTCCTTTAAATGGGGACTTTCACATTTGTCAGGCTTGAAACAACAACGCCATCTTTTAAACAAAAAATCCATTTCCCCTTCCATCGGCTGCGGCTGAAGGTATTTCTGTTTGAACAAGAGGGCCTTTCCCACCCGCCGCCGCCCCGCAGGGTCGTGCCGCTGCGTTTGCAAAAGCGCAGCCGTCCCACCAGCGAGGATGCTCCATCCATGGTGCTCCCTCTGTCCTGCTCCTGCCGAGAAGATGGAAGGTTTTTTGGAAAGCTGAACCCTCCCCGCTGGGCTGGTTTTGCTCTCTTGGGGGAGTTGCTTGAAACGGGGCAGAGGGGAGATGCACAGGCTCTCTGCGGCACATCGTCCACACTGTTGGTGATGCAGACAGGTTTTCAGCTGGGACGGTCCCTCTCCAACGTGATTGACGGGGTTACAAATTTCTGAGGCGATAAAAGGGCAAACTGGAAATGTCCCTTTGAAGTTTGCTGCCTGACACTCCAGCACTCACCCTGAAAGACTCAAAATCCCAATTTCCTCTGTTGGGATTTCAGCTAGATGGCTTGGCTAAAATAAATGAGATTAATCTAATCAGAGAGATGGATGGAGCTCATTAAAAAGGTAGATTAAAAAACCCACCCTGCCTATTACTAGTGCTCCTGAGGTCTTCTGCCTTTGTGGCAAGTGAAAGTCACCCAGGAATGGGATTCCCTTGCAGACATCTGCAGGAAATGCATTAAAATACATTCTGCTATTACAATTCTTCATGTCACCAGTCACTTGGGAAAGGAAATTAATGCAGGGCAAATGCATATATATTTAAATACATACAATTGCTTCCTCTGGGATCAGGATTTATAGGCCGGGAGCGGTGGGCCCTGCTCTGAAACAGAGGGAGACAAGAGCAAATTGAAGTCACCTCAAGAGCTGTGCTGGTTTATTCTCTATAAATGCTATTTTCCCACCCTCAGCTTCCTCACATGAAGCTGAGGATCAGAAAGGGGCAGAAGCCGGGTCTGGTATTGCACAAAGCCCAACAAGGAGCACCGGGGGGAATTCCCGGACAGGATTTGGGCCAGACTGGTCCCATGAGGAGCTTTACTGGTTTTATTTCTCATGACAACTTGCTTTCCTGCCCACAAGCCGTCTGCCTGTCCCTTCCTGTGGCTTTGAGCAGAGCAACCACCCCCAAAGCCTCTTTGTGCCCCCATTCATGGGCACAGGAGCTCTTCGGCATGAACGCACCACGTGGATGCTCCTGCCCGTGCAAATGCGAACTTTGCACCACGTGCACGGGGCCCCGTCGCCTTCTCCTGCTCTTGAGTTTTCCATGCAGGAGCCACTGAGAGCTGCCCCGCTCGCCCCTCTGAGGCATCACACATTGTATTTTTGGAAATTTTCACGCACGAATCGTCAGCTTGTGCACAGCGCACAGACAGCCCTGCTTCTGCCCAGCGTCAGCCTTCTGCGCTGAGACACACGTTCTCTCTTGGAAAAACAGTTAAACTAAAAAAAACCCAAACCCCACCAACCCAAACCTGTGTCCGCCTGCCTGCAGAGCGAACAGAAATCGGTGTTAAGGTCTGTGCTGCCAGACTGCACAGCCCTCAGTTCGGGAGGAGGTGAATTCCCCCCCCGAGGCCGGGTGACCTGGCAAACCCCACACCCTGGGGTGCTTGGAGCGAGGGGAATGAGCCGTCTGCGCTTCGGGGCAGCTGGTTTTCCCAGCTCCTTTCTCAGTGGCGTCCACCCCCAAGCCAAGGGCCAGTCGCCATCCCATGTAGCTGCAGCGCTGCCCAAGCCAAGAAGTTTTCCCTTGTTGCTGTGTGACGGGATGATTTTTACAGCTCCCCGGGGGCTTGAGGAAATCACCGACGGTTTAAGATCACTCCAACAGTGCCTTGTGCTGCAGACGCTGCCTTTTGCTGCAGACATACAGTAGGACAGACATGGTTTCACCGACAGTTTAAGATCACTCCAACAGTGCCTTGTGCTGCAGACGTTGCCTGTTGCTGCAGACATACAGTCGGACAGACATGGTTNAATGGTTTCAGGCGTTACCCCCCCCCCCCCCCCCCCGGTATGCAATCATTCATGACAGCTAAACCCGTTACAACTCATCGGTTGAGCTGCATTAATCGCACTTGTAGCTTGCTGCAAACCCAGGGCAACGGCTGCAGCTCCAACCACCTTTAAACCCACCTGGGATACTTCCCTTTGCGAGGGCAGCAGGCTAAGAGAGCCGCAGTGTCATTCACGCAGCCCAGCTGTGAAGCTGTAACTAATTAGCGGCGGTAACGGGGTTGTCCGTCCCCACACGGCGTGCCAGCCCCGCGCCTTTCATCCTCTGCATTTCTCCAGCCACAACACCCAGACTTCTTAAGCGTTTCCCAGACTTTGGGGGACGGGGCTGTGCCAAGGGCTGTTTTACGAGGGGCGGATCAAGGCCCCAGCTCCCGACCGGGCTGGCTCTCGCGCCTGTCCCTCGCACACACCGGGCTGAGCGCAGGTCACCATGTGTGCGGAGCCGGGGGGACGGCGGGACCCCGAGACCCCCCATCCATGGCCCCACAGCGCCCTGTAACCTCCCGGCACCAGCTGGTGGGTGATACTGGATGCTTAGGAAATGAGTTGGGAAGGGAAATAAGTGATGGAAGGGAGAAGAAAGGCGAGATGTTGGCGCACAAGGAGCCTCAGCCCAGACTAGGCGCTTTGTCCCACAGATTTAATCCCAGTCCCTGCAAAGTCAAAGGAAGGTTATAGCAAACGGGTAGGCGGCCACCGCTTTCTGGGCCCACCAGGATGAAAAATGGACAAAAGCAGATGAATAAAGCGAGGAGGAGGGACAGCGGAGCTGTTGCAAGCCCAGCAGAGCCTCTCTGGCACCAGAGGGTCGCCATTTCGTGCCCTCCAGCAGCCGCGACGCCGGTACCGCGGCCGCTGGCGGGCACTGAGCTACAGCCCCTCACAGCCTCCAGAGACCCCGCTCGCAGCCCGCCCATCTCTTCACACCCCCTCGCCCCCCCCCTCCGCCTCCAATGGGACAGCCCGCCCGCGCCGCCTCTGCCCGGGGCCTGGCGCGTTCCATTCGCNGGGCCTGGCGCGTTCCATGCGCAACAGAGAGGGGGGAACAGGACCCCCCCCCGCCCCCCTCGTGGCGGGGCGGCCCATCGGCGCCAGCGCGGAGGGGTGCTCTGCCCTCGGGGCTCCGTCAGCGGAGCCGCGCCCGGGAGGCCGGCGGCTCTACGAGGCGCCCCGCGGAGCGATCCGCGGCTGTCTGGAGCTAGCGAGGTGCGGCCGCCCTAAGGCTGGGCGGGGGATGCCCCCCGAGGTAACGGCAGCGCGTTCGGTGTGGCCGTGTGTC
>VZTV01120344.1:0-10951 GCA_013400875.1 Anhinga rufa
CAACTGCTAGCAACCGCTTGCCCTTAAAGAAAGATGAGAAAAACGCAGGTTGACACAGATTTGCAATATAATCAATTAATTACATTAATGGTTTTATGTCTGTAAAATGGGGTTAGAATATCACTAACCAACTACTGTACAAATATCCTCCTTGGTGTTATTCTCTGACAAACAGTAAAAATTGTCAAATATAAGCGTTTATTTTCCCCTGTCAAAAGTAGAGCTGAAGACAGAAAACCAAAACATTCTCCCTTATTTTTATCCACAGAAATAAATTATTTTTTTATAAAAATCAGAAAACTAAAAAAAATCTGTCAAAAAAAATCTAATTTCCACTAGGGAAGGTGAAGTCTAATATTCTGATACAAGTCAAAGCCACAGGAAATATGCCAAGACCCCACAAAGCAAAATACAACTTCTTCATGTTTGTATTCTTGATTACATATCAAGCTTGCTGTTTGGGTTACACTTGCACTGATATATCTTGCTGTCTGCCATCCTGCCAGCCTTGGTGTTACACTTAACACAGAAGTGACATGACAGTGATAAACCACAAGAGTGTCAGGACACAATCATGAGAAGAGAGTGGTGCTCAGTGCATAACAAACACAGCTTTTATTGGGGGACTATGGCTGTTAGAGAACAAAACTGATTAATGATCTGGGAAAAAATTTCCCCAGAATTGCCATTTTATTTTATGAGCTTAACATTTAAAATGTAAATAAAATATCTGGTTCTATATTTCTCATGCAAACAAATTCCTAAATATGGCAGGGGAATTTCAGATGAGAAAAGACTGGAAATATTTTGCCTCATACAATCACTATGTTTTGCTACATGAAAAGTAAATGTAAATACAACACCATCTATGGTTGAAATTGTTCTAAACTTTTAAATGCTTCTATGCAGGAAAGAACTTATTTTGTCACTCAAAAGCTACAAAATCTTCCCTCTTTTTTTTCTGTATAATGTCCTCTCAACACCTTATGTAAGTCACAGTATATTATGGAATTAAAATCCATTTTGTATGAGTATGCAACAAGATGCAGAAACTGTATGAGATGCCAGTTGTTTTAACTGTATAAAACCATAGATTTGAGACCACTGGAAAACATTTTTTCTCCTAATACCTGAACATCTCTGAGATTTCCAGAATTTTTCTGGTCCACATCAGATAAACTCAGCACTTTCATACCAGTATTAAAATGTGATTCTACCTTGTAGTTCCTTTCAGAACACAGTAATTCAAACAAAACCCAAGAGAAAAATCTTCAGACTAAGCAGTAGCTTTGTGAAGATGATTCTCATATAAGTTACAGGATTGCCCTGTTCGGTGTCCTGCTCTGTCCATGTCCCACATCCTGCAGAATATCTGAGCTACTGAGCTGGTCTCTCTTTTGGCATTTCTACTTTCTCAGGGAATTCTATCTGGGGCCTGAGAAATGAAATTCAAATGAAGCTTTAAAAACAATGTTTGGCTGTTGAAGTGAAAAGTTTTGGTGTTAGCAAATTCAGATTTTAAAGAAAATTTCTACCCTATTTCTCCTTAGGACAACATGTAATGTCATACCTCTCCAGAAATCAAGGCATGAAATGGCAGGTAAAATATAAAGAAGTGAATGCTTAGCATTTTGAGAGTGTTAATTAGATGCCTTCATGCTTTCTGTGTGATGAATATTTTGCCAATGGTTGCTAATTATTATAGCAATTAGGTTTAATAAGTTGGGAATTTCACAAGCCTAGGTCTTCTGGGTTACACTTTAGACAATAGGGAATGGGTGTTAATTAAGGACAAAGAACAGAAGAATTAAGAAGATTTGATGGGTTTAAGGAAACAGCAATTAAACAAAGTGCTAGAGCGATTTGCATATTTTAATAAGTCAAGAACTCTTGTATGTTCAAAAAAAAAGTTGTGTTTTCATTACTCAGTGCAATTTTTCCAAAAGACCTTTTCAGATTTTAACCCTTTGTCTCCAGAAACATAAGCTTTTGGGTGCTGAATGTCAGTTTTAAAGTCTTCACTAGTAGTGCTTGGAAGCTGGTTCTAGATGTCAGATAGATAGTATTGGTATAAATACAAGCACTAATAGAGCTTGCTTTTATTTAGAGAGAACCAATGTATTCTCCTGAGCATGGCATCCTATATGAAGGGACTGCACAGGCTATCTCAATTGCATTGGTGACATGCTACTGAGCACCCAGAAACTCTATGTCCTGTAACAAGCAAATGCATAAACCTCAGAAAAAAAAACCAACTTTTTTTCTGGTGAAAATGAAAACAGAAAATATTTGTAGGGAAGCAAATTTATCTCCTTTAATAAAAAAAGAGTTAGATTACTTTATTCATTAACATTAGTGATACGGCACTGTCAAACCTATCGATACTGTCTTTATTTTCTATACAAGGAATAAACAACCCAACTGTTGGTGTTAGGAAAAACCCATCTGAATATAGTTCTAATGCATTAGAAATAGCATTGAACAGACTAAAAAGAACTGTGATGTGCACAGAGTATTTTTATTTAGAACTCAACCTCATTGTTCCATGAAACAGTTCATTACACCTGGGCATTTTAATTGTTTAAGACTTTGCAACTTAGGAAAAGGTCTTATGAAGCTCGTTGCAAAGAAAACTCACATAACAGGCTCTGATAATAGTATATGTTCAGAACCAGCTGATCAGAACTGAAATGTTAACAAGTAGAAGCTGATGTGGATACAATTCATGCTGGAAACACCAACATCTTAATGATTATGCTATTGTATGGCAACTTAACGTTCACAGTATTAGATTTACATGAGCCAAGAAGGGTGTAAAATGTTGATTTATTCATCAGCTAATGAGGACTTGATGTGAGGAGCTGATGATTAGTGACCCAAGAACTACAGGTGTATTGAAACCCACTAAAAATTCAAACATCAAATTGCTCAAAATCTCACACACATGCCTGGCTAGGGAATAGGACAATGCTTCCATGGACCTCAATATGAGCCATTTTTTTTTGATGGGTGGTCAAGCTAATTCATGAAAAGGTGAGAGGGAAATGAAGAGGAGTAAAAGATGAGGAAAGGGAGAAGGTAGGTGTGAAGAGGTTTCAATGTCTATGGATCAGAGAAAAGAGAATCGTAAACAAGAGGGGAAGAAGGACATCTGCCTGTGCTCCCCACAAACCCAATGCCAGTTCGAACATGAAAATTAAGCAAAAATTTAATTGAGTGTGTGATTATATTTGTGGTTATAATAACAGAAGAATACTCATTTTCAGTAATAATCCAAGCAGCAAACACCTCACCTTCTACTGCTATAACCTTTAAATTGCCACTTATCATGGAACAGACTGTCATAGGAAGTTCTAATGCAGCAGCACAATAAGAATAGGCACAACCAAAATAGCACTGCATGAAGTTAAAAGTTATCAATGATTGGTAGAAATAATAACACAAACCCACTGCTAGTCACACAGGCTTAGCCATCTGCTGCTACAGTTACTACATCTTTGTTTTGTGGGGCTTGGGCACTAGAAACTATAATAAAACATTTGTTCCATTTAGAAAGATGCAGTTACAGTAATGTTGCCATAGGCAGAATAATAATAAAACCACCTTCCATCCCTCCAGTTGCTCTTTAGCTACCCACAAAGTAATTTTTATGCATGCATTATCATTTCAAAAGTGATAGCTGAAAATTTAGACTCTAGCTGAAGTCTTCTTCATTTCTGAATCCCACATATCATAAATAATATTTTATAAATAATTATTTATATATAAATTATCACATTCCTAAAGTAGCAAGTGAAAATGTGTTCTGCTGACCTAGCTGATCATCTGGGAGATGTTTAATCAAAGAAAGACATAAAAGAAATACCACAGGTCCTTACACAGTGAAGATGGTGTGCAATAAAATGTACTGCCTAATCAGATAAAATTTAAAGACCTATAAATAGAGTTTATGGAAAGCAAACCTGTTTTTCATTTTCAGTGAAACCTTTTCAAATGGAAAGCAAAAAATATCTCCTTTAAGACCACTTTATAATACCTGATTTCAAACTTCTTTGAATATCACTGTTATTTTGCATTTCCCTTTCACAGATCTGTGAATAGTTCAGTGTTCCCTCCTTGAAGTGAGAATTTGGACATCAGTTGCCTGATCTGAGAGAAGTCTTATCTGTCATCTCATCTTACTATTCTTTTTTCCCATAACTTCTCCCATCTCCTCAGAGATTAAGTCATTCATACAAGTGCTGGCTTGTGGGATGGATAGGAGATGTGTCAGAACATCTCTGTGTTCAGCATAGCAGTGGCACACACCTTTATCAGTGCAACACTTTGACCAAAAGAAGGAAAAGACAGCGCTTTCTTTTATAGATATCCAATCTGTAAATGCCCCAAGATATCATTCCACCAGGCTTATAGTCTGTTTAGATAAAAAGAACATTGAAATGAAAATAAATGTAAGAGCAAGATTGAAGGTGACAGAGCAGTGGCACAGGCTGCCCAGAGAGGCTGTGGAGTCTCCTTCCCTGGAGACATTCAAACCCCGCCTGGACGCGGTCCTGTGCCCCCTGCTCTAGGTGTGCCTGCTCACGCAGGGGGGTTGGGCAAGATGATCTATGGATGTCCCTTCCAACCCCTACCATTCTGTGATTCTGTGATTACAGCATCAGAGCTGTGGGGTTCTTTGAAAAGGTGGCTTTGAAAATACGTTAGGTCTTACTGTTAAATAACATCATATAAATTATATTGTTGCTAATGTTGCACTTATGCTTGTATGAACTAAATGATTGCTGCATCTCATAGGAAATCAGTGAAATCAGAGAAATTTTGGATAGATGGCAGGGTCACAGAAAAACTATACAAATAATATGTTTATGGCCGGGGGCATGCTCTCAGTAAAGAATTAGATATCCACTTGTAAACCTTAAAAATAAGCTTTCACTATGATTCACCCAAACATGACTCTCTAATATACGTAGAGCACAGATCACATAAACAGCATGTCTACATTGTGTTTAATAACACAATGGTAAATTTTATTTATTTATTTATTTATTTTATTAATCTGTGTGATTAATAAATGCTTATCCTATATTGGCTGATAGATTATTTTGCAATTGCCTATGATACTGGTTACATAAAATGTGATTATGAGTAACACAGTTTTTCAGTCCATTAAAATTATTTGATGATAATAAATGAGCTCATGACTTCAGGCTGAGGACTTCATACTTATGACTACTTCCTGCTTGATATTACACGTGTCTGGAGATATGACCTTTAGTGACCTATGATTAAAATGTCAAATGTCAAGTTTCTCTGATTCTGCAGTCAACAGTCCATGCTTAATGAATGTTCTAAATTTCAAGACAGCAGCTCAAAAGACCACTTGAATGGGGCGAAATATAACAAGGGAGACTGAAGACCTCTTGATAACCTGTGATAGAAAGGTCAAATGCAGGAACTGTTCATTTCTGTGTAGTGGTTCATAATGACTGGGATTTGCTGTCTAAGGATTATCTCTGTAAGAAAATTACATTAGTTCATTTACTGATTTACAGTTCTTCCAAATGAGAATGTGTAATTCCTGTCAAGAAAGACAATCTATATCCTCCCTCATTATACTTCTAATTTTTTTTAAATCTGCAGTTTCCTTTGGTCATCTGTCTTTCTGACAAATGCCTTGTGGTTATACTCTGATATAAAAGGCAGACTTGAATTAAGAGATGGATCTTGTGTTTTAAAGATGACAAGATTTGGGTTCACTATGATCACCAAGGAAAGGAACTTACACAGTTATAAACCTTCAGATAATTTATCATTCAAATCTAACTCATCTGAGAAATGCCTCTGATGGAGGAGGTGGAGCTGCTAAAAAAAAAGAAATGTGAATACTCTGGTACAAATAGCAATTCCAGAACACAGGAAATGTTTCGCTGTTGTTATCTTTATAACTGTACACTAAAACAAATCACATTCAGCTAGACTGTTCACCTTATTTGTTAAATGACACTTGACAGATGAAATTGTTTGGGCTCATTTTTCCAAGAGTGACAACACAAGCAAAGGTCATTGGAGAGCCTGACATTATAGTAGGGAGGAGGCAGAAAAGGCACCTTTGTTTTGTCCATTGAGAGACAAAGTTATTACGGTGCACATAGCAAGGTTCAGCTGTTAAATCTTTCCTCTGAGCTCCCCATCCTTGACATCCAGAGCATGTGTTCCTGACAGGATAGAGCTGACAACTCCATTTCTATCCTATGTCTCTAAATTACAAGCATGCCACCTGGAAAGACCTTGAGTACTCTGAAGTCCCCCAGACCATTTATTTCTATATCAGTCCATCAAACTCCTATTATTTACAGCTTTCATGTTTACCTCAGTTCTTTGTCAATCTTGCTGAAATCTGAAGCACTGACTCAGCAGTCAGACTTTGTTTATTTTGTATTTTGCTTTCAAAAAGATGTCATGTATGTGCTTTGTCATTTTATTGGCCAAGAAAATGTATTTATATTATCAGTGACAAAGCTGAACTAAGAAGTGAGATTAATTAAAGTGTCTGATGAGTACAACTACAGAGGTAGGGGAGAAGATGAATGAAATAAATTAAATTTATACAAGAAGAATAAATACACATTAAGTCTATGGCAACACTGAATTATTGCTATTACAAAAGAAAATTTAAAAATCATCCAACCAAATCAAAAGATAAAGCTTACAAAAGAGCAGAAGTGTATAGGGGAAAGTTTTTGATTTCAAATGATCTCTTAAAAGAACATAATTTTTTATGTTTCTGAAGAACCCAACAGCATCACAAACCAATATATGCAATGGAGGTAAAAGATCTACCCACTACTAAAGTAGAGCAACTCTGGTGAGAAACCTCTCAGCTGTGTGTACCACGCAATGCTACAGAAAAGGTTTATTCAGGAAAAAAATGCTATAGTAATTTGAGATAACAAAAAGACTTTTTTTGACAAATGATCGTTTATTGCCCAGATTCATATTCTGTCATAATTTAACATGCTACTTTAAGCCAGAAGTTGTCTGAGGTTATTTTATGCTTCCAGTAATAAATGGCTGACTAGCAGAGTATTTCTGCATTAATTTTCAATTTTTAAAGGATTTTCCAGCAGTGTGACTATCACTGTCCTGGGACATTGATCCACGGCTGCTACAGATGCAAAACTATTTCAAAGCTAGTTTTGTAGCCTGTTTTTTTTCCCTTTAAGATATTTTAACTAATTATAGACAGACAGGCTGTGAGTAGCTTGTAAGATCTGATGCTGTAAAACCACAGCAGTATGGTTGATTTATCATTGTGTCTTGTCTACAGTCTCACTTCCTTTTATAAGCATCCACTGTCCATCACACTTTAGGCTAGAACTCAAGAGTACACTTAAGGTCCAGTTCAGTGAAACACAGAAGCCTTTTCTTACCTAAAAACCTTCAGTATGAAAATCCATGACTGATGCTTTCTTTTCCTGAAAGTGGAAGATCTGAGGAGTTGCAAGAAAGGAAATCAGTCAAAAAAAAAAATTGTTTCCAAGGGAATAGTACTTAGGGAGAATACAGGAAACTGCTTTAAATAGAAAGAAAATACAAGAGATGCAGATGACAGCAACAATTTTAAAAATAATTAAATTAATGTCCTATTTCAGTAATGCAGGTTTTAGAGGGATATTCTTTGTGTTTGGCACATCTCCTGATTACTGCATATAGCAGCAAAGGATGAAGAGCTCATGGATATGTATGTTCAGCTGACAGGCTCTGTAGTATCCCTGGTATGACCACATCATCTATTCACTCCAAATAGACCTTTTCACTTCACAACACATCCTGCCACAACAGACACTGCTTAAGTACCATTATTCTTCAAGGACTTGAAGCAAAAGTCAAAGGGAAGGAGAAAGTTGGGTCAGAGTCTTCCTCTCTAGACTTTCTTTACCATCTGTGCCCAAAAATGTATTTGTATATATGAGTAGGAGAAAACTAAAGCAGAGACAGCAAGTAGTGATAGCTCATGGGGAAAAATCTATATACTAATAAAGATAATTTTTCTTTGACATTTCTGTGCATATACACCTAAATTTTCAGTGCTACTGCATTTCCCAAAATGATGCATCTTTCAAGGTTGCTTTTGCAGTTTTGATGCAGCTGGTTCCTTGGACTGCTTGGCAACTTCTGTGTCTCACTTAGTTTGCAGATGGAAGACAATGACCTTCATTGTGTGGAAAAAGCAGGACAAAACAGGACACTGAGAAATAAGTGGGTTTGATTCTGCAGCCATTCCCTTACACCCAAAAAGCTCTCCATTTGCTTATATGAACACAAGACACTCCTGCTTGATTGGCATTTACAGCTACTGTAGCATCCCTAGCTGTGCCATCCCAAGTGGACTGAAATGCCTATTATATAAAATAGAAAGATTACAAGACTATGGAGATGTTCTATTAAATGTACTAGAATACAAAAAGATGTTTTATAAAAGGATGGTTAATTTTCAGTTCTGAAATAAATTCTGAAATAATAAGAATAAGTGAAACAGGTAGGATTGCCTGTCACTAAGGGTGCTCAGGGCTTTCACTTAAAAAGGTCTTTCTGGGTTCATCTATATTGTTATGTCAGTTCCAAATTCCTTCATCACAGAAACTAGATTGGGTTTAGCTTTTACTTTTTCTCTGGGTTAAAGCAAGCCAACTACTTATTTTCCAGCCAGGAAACCCAGGCCTGAGAATGGACTGTGCCACAGTTCATTCCCCTGGCTACAGACCTAATGATGGACACAGATGCTCAAGTCAAGCTTCAGTCTAAGATTCTACACTTGAGATAAGCAAAGCCAAGAGAGACAAGGAGCCCTAGACTCTATAGGAGATGTTAACCCCAGCTCCAAGAACCCTCCATAACAGAAACCTTGAAATAAGAATCATGTGTCTAATTTCATATTTATGTGTCTTGTGAATGCTGATGGAAGAAAAGCCACCAAAACTGGTGTAAACACAATACTAATGATCGAACACCATCTTATATAAAATATATGAAAAGATCAGAGACTAAGATTTTTGCAGTTCTAAATTCTTAATTCATACAACTCAAGCCTGCTTCACTGTTCTTTAACAGGACCCATATCAGCTAATTGCATTTACATTTATTTATTTATTTATATTTGACATAAGCCCTATGAATGGGCTGTGTCAAATAGACACATTAAAAAACCAAAAGAATCTGACTTTACTATTGTTTCATTTCGTCTGACCTTGCTAGAGGATTTCTACAGCCATCAACCCTAATCATCATTCATTTTTTCCTTATTTTAAAGAATTATGAAATCAGATTCTGTCTTTACATGCCATTTTTACATCAGCATTTTTTTTTCAACTGTGGTCAGAATGTGTTTTTTACCATGCCTGGGCAATAATCCAGAGGAACCTCAAAGTCTTTCATCCCTAATGAATTTTCAGATTGTGATGGGAGCTTTCATTTTATGTATGTAAAAAAATTACTGCTAACAGCACAGCATGCTTCCCAGAAACAACACCTATACAGAAAGTTACCAAAGGATATGTGTGACTAACTACACACACAAGTCAAAATTGTGTTGAAGGGTAGGCACATACCCTTGCTGAATATGAACTGATGTGTCTTGATTAACACTATTTTTTTCTAGTTTCCTTTACCCTTTTTTTGTGCTGGGCTGTTGGCTGTCTCTCAATAAAATATATGATTTTATCCAACCTTCCCTCAATAATCCTCTTTGACATGGAGTTGTCAACCTAATCCACAAGAATCTTTCTGTTTTTCATGTATCAGGCTTACCTCATGGGAGCAAAACAGGCTGGACATGCAGTTTAGTTTTACAACTAAAGCAAAGATGTCTGACTGATCTCTTCATAAGCTTTATGCAAAGACCTTTCAATGTGACTAATGTGCTGTCTACCAAATACATTACAACATCTTTATTAATCATTCAGGTGAAATTACCAGGCTTAGGTAAGCACTATGTTTAATGACACAGGTGTGATCTCATCTGAAGGTTTTAGAGGAATGACACATGTTAAGTGTTGTCATGGTTTCTGGAAAATACATACATAGTTCTTGAATTCTGCTTGATACTGGGAACATGCCACTAGGTATCTGAGATTTTCTTGCTAAATTGTGGGCTTGAGTTCTCATTTTTATATTTCTGTTGAGCTGAAAATTCCAGAGGTTGTAATACTGGAACGTTAGCTGGGAGTGACAATAAGGGTGTTTAAACCTCAATGAGGCTGTCTTCACAGGGAAGCGCCTTTCATGTGGAGCAAGCAAATTTTTTCAAATCTACTAAATAGAATTCTGATATAGAAGGTAAGTGAGAAACCAACATATAGTGAGGAAAAAATTACCATTACAATAATTATTTTAAAAGTTAATTTGTAATAATTCAGCTCTCAGAAAGGGCTGCTAGAGAGAAGATCTACGTTCCTATAGTGTACCTAAAAGCTTGCATCTGTAATTACTCTTTGGAAGTCTCAGGGAGATTAAAAAGCCATTTGTGGACTAATCACAATTTCCACAAGCTTCTACAAAGGGAAAACATACCTAGATTTCAACATTATTCAGACAAATATTCCATCTTTCCACGTAAATAGTCTATAAATAACATATATTTGAGAGTGTATTTAGGAGAACAAAAATATTTCCAAAAGTTTCAGCAAATCCTCTCCAAGCATAATATAACTAATTACTGCCATTTCATATAAGCATGAATGAAATCTGCTTAGCATATCATAGAAAAAATAAAACATTTAATAAATCATCTTCTTAGTATATCAAGTAAGAATTAAAGCATTTCACAAATTATCAAATATGCATAATCCTGTCTAAGATCTGTTAAATCAAAGAAAGCATGTAAGATAGTTTCTGTAGAAAAGTTAGTTCATAAGTACCCTGAGACAGACTGTCGTGGTTTAACCCTAGC
>VZTV01120370.1:0-23757 GCA_013400875.1 Anhinga rufa
TTTTACAAATCAGTACCTGGAACTGCAGTGGAAGTACTTGCGATTGAAACAGGACTGACTTGCTGCTTAGTGGTGTTCAGCGTGGAACAAAAGCTGAGCGCAGGCGGAGTTCTCTCACGTTTCTTTATCCACATTTCTTTAGCAGTGGGGAGCTCTTAACTGCGGGTTTGTGTAGCCCTGAGTGCCACTGTCAGCTAAGAGTAATTCCTCATCCTGTGCCACCTCATTCTGCCTGATTTTAGGCTGAATGTTCCTGTATGGCAAAATCCTCTTCCATCGCTCTGTGGGCAGACTGGAGGAGTAGGATTGGTATAGTCTACTAATACATGCAAGTCTACATGAATGTTGTGTTACCCAAAACTTCCCCTGTGCCCACCAGAAAAATTCCTTCTCCACAAGCACTAGATAATAGAAAGGCTGTAAATATATCTTGTTGAATCGGATGTTGTTTTTAGGCTTAGCAGAACCTTTTGAAAAAAATACTTCTCATAGTTAAAATTACGTATTATTGAGGAAGTGCAATGGTGTTTCAGAGAACATCTAAGCAGGATTATTATGGGTTATAAAATGTTAGTCTTCTAGTTTTAAGATAAGTATGTTACAGAAGGATTTTAGTATTTCCTGCAATTGTTTATGAAACAGGAGTTTGTGGTTTAGTCTTGGCTGTTTTCTGTGTTTCACAGCAAATGGCCCTTTCAGTTTGAAGGTCTTTTGCAGAATGCTTTAAATTTTTTGGTTTGTCTTTTCTTTCCCCAGAAATATAAATTAGTCATGTAGTACAGATTTCTGCTTCCTCGCAGGAGTTCTGCAGAACTTCAGAAAGCAACTGGATAAATCCACTGGTCTGCAGATGTCATGGATAGCTGCCAAACAGCATGGTGCTTGCTTTCTTCTTGCTAGGTGCCTTTTATCATCAGTGGTGACAGTTCTTAGAGAACTTTGTGATAAGCTCTTATTTCTGTCTTCTCTAAAACCAGCTTGTAAGAATTGCTTTCAGTATGAATTGGTAGCACTTCACAATTACTTGGAGTAACCTAAAGCATAATCTCTCCTCATGTCCTCTCCTCCCTACCTGTCACCAAACACTCTCTAACGCTGTAACTGTTACACCACTTGGTAGTCTTCTCATCAACTGCACTTACTTTATAAGGAATCTTATGAAGGAGGGTTTGAAAAAACGAGTGTTACGCAACTCTCTTCTTCCTTTAAAACCTTGGTTTGGAAAAAATCTGTGTTTGAATGGGTTATAATAGCTTTCTGTTTGGTGGTGCTTGCCTCTATCACCTGTTATGCAATATTTAGTTGGTAGTTTGTGTCCATCCTCTCCTCAGCTGTAACCATTCCAAGAAAGCAGCAGTTATGCTGCCTCTTGGATGATTTTTACAGTCTACATTCTTTTATAAAGTAGTCTTTTCTTTCTTCAGGATAAATTAGTGTCCTGACTGTCTTCAGTCCTTTATTTGGGATGCCTTCAAAGTGACTTCATATGGTAAGAGTATTGCTTTTCCCACTACGGAAATGAAGATGCAACTGCCAAATTATACAATCTGGTTTGGGAAATACACCTTCTTATTAGGCTTTGTGTAACCAAAAAAAAAAAAACCAAAACCAAAAAAAAACCAACACCAAACCAACCCCCCAAAAAAAGAATTCAACAGACTCTTAACATTTGTTATTAGTAAGTTAATGGTCAGAGTTGGGTTTTTCATAACTACAGATATTTAATGAAAAAGTTATTTACTCATCCTTATCGTATAAATTATCGTATTTCTAGAAGAGAAATAACTGCAGCAGACTAATTACAGTAGAGACAATTAATTAAATAAAATTAATGAGATTAAACCACACAAATGGAATATCTCTTGCTGGGTTCAATAATATCTTGCATGAATCTAGTTTAGATAGTTGCCTGTCTTTAATCACATGCATTTAGTCTAATGGAATTAAAAAATAATGCCTTCTTAAACATCAATATTAGGTCTTTTATATAGTAATTTTCTTTTTTGCCTGTTAATATATTCAGAATGGCATGTGAACATTGTTTCAGAATAAGTTGTTAGAGAAGACTTCTGGGAATTTGAAGATGTCAGTAGGCACTGACAGAATATTTAGGCGCTTGGAAAATTTAGTCTAGTTGACCTTAAAAGCTTTCAATGGACCGTATCCTTCAAGGAGCTGGAGTACACAGCAATACCAGACTGTATCCTGCAGCTTTCCTGTTGTAAAACTGCCACACCATACAGGGATGTGTATAGAATCAGTTGTAGCATTGGTTTTTATATCAATAGTACTGGTGCAGCTCATGCTTCAGTTACTCAGAAAGCCAAAAATACCAAAAGCATTTTTGTACCAGCTCCAACATCAAGGGGCTTCTCACTCTCTGTGGTGACATTGGCTGGTGCACATGAGAATACTGGCATGTTTGCCACTTAATTCTTGTGGACCACAGGGAGGAAAATCTGCTAAACAAGTATCAGAGGTTCTCCTCTACTAAATGCCATTGCTTTATGGTGGTGAACACTTATTTTGCTTTAACTGATCCAGTGCAGTTGCTTCCCAGAAGGCTGGATGATGTTAGTAATTTTGGAGCACTTCCCTGTCTCAAGATCAACTGGCAGAAATGAGAGTTATTTCTTTGGATGACTGAGTTCTGTGCTCAAAGAGAATTTTCTTTTGTAGTCTATTGTTTTTAAATAACTATGGGTTAGATCACATTAGTAGGTCTCAGTAGTCACAGTAATAGATTTAGGAAGATGAAGTAAGTTTTTTGCTTTAGCATATGCAAATATGCCAAGAGACTTTTAGAAAATCTTCTTGGAATTCAAAGAATAACATAAATGTAATGGAATCAAATATTTTTAAATGTCATATTTATACTGGATATTTATTTTCCTGCCATTAAAAATGTCCGTTAGATATCTGTTTTGTCAGTGATTTTAAGATTATCAAAACTGTTATATTTAAATATGTTGCAGATAGCCTCTAACATTGGTAGTGTTAATTTTTTCCTTAATTTTTCATACCATCTTCATAGGGCACTTTGTTCTGCATTATCATTTGTGAATAACTTCATGTAAAACTAACAGAGCTTATAGTCTTTGCTTTCTGCTTTTCATGCATAACTCAGTTGCTTTAAAAAAATCACTGCTGTTAGTGTGGTGCATGGATCAGTTCTTTTTATCATCACATTACAACTCATTTCAAAAATACTGCTTCATCTAGCAAAACAAATACACTGGAATTGGCACGCTTCAAGCATTATTTCCTCCTCTGCATTTTCTGCAAATGTCGAAAAGTGTGGGGTGGTTTATTTAAGATTCTCTAGCCTTACTTAGGAAGCAATTTCTCTTCACATTTGTGTAGTACGTGGTATACATGAGACAGGAATTAAGGAGACAAATCCCTGGCTGAACTGCTGGCCTTGGCATGAGTTGGAACAGACCCCAAGCTGGCTTTGACCTACGCCAGCAGAAGATTGACAGTAGAATTCATTACTCTTCTCTAGCTTGCAGCAGCTGGCACAAAAGGAGCTCTGCCAGCTTTACAAAAGCAGGGAGCTGGCTTACAATAGTCATTCTTCACTGCACAACTGTAGTCAGGCGCTGGCGACTTTGTGCGGTTCAAGGGGAAATAGAATTTGGTCTGTAGTCCATTTCTTAAACACAGCGCTCCTGTGTATTAATACTTGCTGCTGTTTTTTCCCAGAGTGTTCGGTTTTGTTGGGGGGGGTGGGAGGCATCTTATTAAAACTTCAGCTTTTCTTACTGAATACTTTGTTACCTTTTCTTGTAGGGCAGTTCAGGCTTTCTAGGATTGCTGCTGCAGCCATTTCAGTGTCATTTTTCACTTTTCACCTGGTATCTAAACATCAGTCTCTCTGCTGACAAAAGTGATGCAGAGCAAGAGGTGCCAGGTTATGCAGCTTTTACTGTAAAAAACTAGTCACTTTTCCTTCCTATCTACTATGTTTTTCTTTTAAATGCTGTATTACGCAACATAGATGGAAAGCGGAAAGCTAGTCATTGCTGAGTATATGTATGGTCTGAATCTGTAGCATGCATAGCTAAATGTTTATGCCTGAGTACAATTACTTGACCTTTGAGAAGATTTTTGGGATGATTCCAAAAAACCCAGAATTTGTCCATCTTACTATCTTGAGCAATCGTTCCTTTTTTTTTTTCTTGAAAGGGATTCCTTTATGAACCAGTAGGCGCCTGTTTTTTAAAGTAATAATCCAGCATTTTGTAACCCATGCTGAATTCTTTTGCATGAACTGTTTTATAATTAATGGTATTGCATTAGGGTTTCTGGAGTGTCCCAGCTAGAGAGTCACTGACTGAGACATCTATTGCACAAAGATTTATTTGAAATTATAGCCTCTGCTCCAAAATTCTGCAGTCTATGTTGGAGCAAGTTAGATTCAGACCACTCACAGAGAAGGAATATGTGAGTAAGTAAAAGGTGGAAGATAACAATGAAAGTGTTAGTGTTGGCTTCAGCCAGTGGTTTGTCCTGTCTAGACATCCAGTGGTGTTCTGTAAGCACCACAGGCAGACCTGATGACCTTCAGACCCTTCACGCTTGCAAAACAGGTAGGCAGACCAAAAATTCTAAAACATAAAGGAAACTGTACACAGTAGCCTCCCTTCTGCATTATAACAGGGCTTGAAGCGTGGGAGCAACATACCCAGCATATGCATGGGCGGATTTTCTCTCCTCCCTCTTGAGGAAGTGTGCATCTAGGAAAGGCTGTTTCAAGAACAAATCTAGCAGTTTTCTCCAGCCTGCCATCTCTCCCAGGGAGCAGAGAGGAACTTGCCTGTATGTATGTACTATGTAACACATGTGTAGTATGGAAGAAGCCTTCATGGAAGTCCATGTAATGTGTAGCATGCACATACAAGGCAGACTGGAAGGCAAGAAGTCAGACCATGAAATCATTGCAGCTGGAAAAAACCTATTGAATAATCTGTTGCCCCTTGGCTGGGAGAAAGGGCTGGTAAAAATGGGCTGTAGAGCAGAAACAATGTTCAAACCATTTGTCCTATTCCACTCTAGCATAAGTGTTGTGAGATGTATTGAGGGGTTTAATTCAACTGTATCTGCCTGCGTTGCTGTTAAAATTATTTTTCTGAAGGAAAAAGAGGATTTGTGGCTAGTTTCTTGGAAGAAAAAGACACAATGAGATGCTGACTGAAAGTTAGACGAGTTTCCCAATTTTGGAGACCAGGCAGCATGGGGAGGCTGGAGCAAGGGGCTTCTAGGAGAAAAGATACAAACTCGTTCACGTTTGAGGGCAGTTGAGTTGGGATCTCATCAGTGCTTATCAGTATCTGAAGGGTGGGTGTCAGGAGGGTGGGACTGGACTCTTCTCAGCGGTGCCCGACGACAGGACAAGGGGCAACGGGCACAAGTTGGAACACGGAAAGTTCCACCTGAATATGAGGAGAAACCCCTTTGCTGTGCGGGTGCCAGAGCAGCGGCCCAGGCTGCCCAGAGAGGCTGTGGAGTCTCCTTCCCTGGAGCCATTCACACCCCGCCTGGACGCGGTCCTGTGCCCCTGCTCTGGGTGTGCTGCTCACGCAGGGGGGCTGGACGGGGGGATCCCCAGAGGTCCCTTCCAACCCCCACTGTTCCGTGATTCTGTGATTCTGTGAAGTGATAGGCTGAAGTTGGAAGCTGCAGCGCTGTGAAACATGGCAGCATAGCCATCAGCGTTTTCACAGAGGCGGAGTAGAGGAGAACCTCTTCGTGTTCCAGTCAGGAAGGAGAAAACTTGTTATTTCCTGCTGACGCTGCCAAAGGGGAATCCCTCTGTTTTTTCTCTTTCTTGACGGAAATAAGCTAGGGCTGATTGTTTCGACCCCACCAAGGAGGGAATTGACCTTCCTGCTTGTTTGCCAAGAAAATAATTTGTTTTCTTTATTTCGTAGCTTTTCCTTTTCATTGTAAAGCATTAGTAACCCCTTAATGGAAGGTTTATGGCACTGTGATACCCATGCAGATAAGTAAAAATGTGTGGATATGTTTCCACCAATTTGTACAGAATGTTAGAGGTATTCAGGCTATCTCCGTATGAGCTAAATTGGGAAGTTAAAATTTGCTATCTAGGGATCTGAAAATACAGAAGTATCAATCCTTCCTGTTCCTGAAGTGGAAGTTCATTAGATTAACCCAAGTGTAATAACAAAAGTATTGCCAATTTACAAGGACTGATTTCTCATCAGTTTTATATTTCTGTTTATCAGTGAACTGCTTACTTATGTTAACTTAAGTCGTCAAATGAGATTTGACCTATTAGTTTTCTGAACTTGATGTATTAAGAGTTTTCCATTGCATCCTTTGGTATTCCATGGTACACCCCTCACCTCTAAAATTATTTACAGTAATGTTTCGTGAGGCTGTGTAACAGAAGTACTGAAATTAAAGCAGACTTATGTCATTGGCTTTTTCTCCGTGATCATGCCAGTATTTTATTAATGGTACAAGTTACATATTTTGACTTCCCTGCGGTTTTGGGGAACCGCCCACAGCTTTCACTTGTACTAGAGATGCCACTAATAACCTTTTTATTTTTTGAAACTTCAGGCATTCATCTTCAGTAGTCAACTCACTCTCTTTTTAATAACTTTTCCTTTGTGAAATTTCATATTCCCTTTAGGCCTTCTGGCTATCATTAACTCACTAGGCTGTTTTGTTTCTTTATCTCAGTCATATAGTAGCCTTACATGATTGTGGTATTCCCTTTTTTGGTATGCCTGCTCTATACCACTTAAAGATTTGTAAACGTTGAGCTTTTGAGCAGTTTGTAAAGCAGCCTGGCTTTGCAAAGTAAATTCCTGTACGTGTGAAGGACTATTGCCATGATGCACTTGAATTGTAGCATCTTTACTTGCTGCTGGATTTTGTTACTTCTTTTCATTATGTCTTATGAGATGGGGAAAGTATTTGCTTTCTTGAAATTCAGTATCACTTTTACTTCTGTATTTTTTGAACCAAATTCTGCTGAATCCAAGAAACTGACATTTACTAGTTTCACATTTTCCTTCTGTTTTGTCGTACTTTCTCCCATAACTAAGAGGTGCAGAATGGTTTGTACTTCAGTTAATCTTTACATCATTCTTGTGCACCCTGAACCCTTTTACCACATTACTCTTCATGCTCAGCCCACTAAATTGTTGCAGCAGGTGCCTTATCTGCGTTATGGGTTTTGCCATCAATTGATATATTTTTCCATGATTGTCATTAAACAACTTGTACTGTGTTTTTCTCTTTGTGCAATTGTCTCATTCTCAAGAGCTTTAGACAAGGACAGCCTTTTGCTTCTACAGTGACATACTTGTAGTCTTATTTCACTTATCTCTTCTTTCCATTAACTGTTTTCTATATTTCCTAGCATAAAAGTGAGCGAGACATTAAATCTTTCTGGACATCTACTATTGTGCCAAATATTTAGGTGACAATTGGTGTTCCTGCTGTCTTTACCTGGTATTATTTTTTTGTTTGCTTCCAGGATGTTTTAACTCCCTGAAATATGTTTGTAAGAAGAGGGTTTTTGTGGTTTGTTTTTTGGTTTGGGGTTTTTTTCCCCATTTTACACTTCGGTTTCCAGCAGTTATTAGATTTCCCTAGTGGACGGTCTTCTTACGGCCCATAAAAGAGAGGAGACCGCAGATTGTTACAGCTTGTCTTAATATGGTCTTTGTCTGAGGATGATCTATGGCCAAAATATGGCAAGGAAAAGGAACAGCTTCATGGTTTTCTTATTACTTGGAAGTGCCTTTATTTATTCTGTGTATGTAGGTATAGTTTGGAGATGGTGATAATGTCTGAGATGTTTTCCTGGTATGCTGGCAACTTTTGTTCCTGTGCTTTTTTAGTTTGTTCCTAGCAGGACTTGTGGGCCAAATGGTTGATAAGAGAAGGTTTCTTGTCCTAATTTTTCTTTTTTCAGAAAAAGGACATCTGTGATAGAAGTGTTACTTAAGTTGGTGATCTAACTGGAAAAGGGATTGGCCAGGCATCTGGTCTGTCTTGGTATAGACTGAGCTATGCAGGAATGGAGGAGGGGTTAGCAAACATTTGTTGAGGTGAACTATGGAGGTCCTAGACCGGGAGAAAAACCGTAGACCAAGAGTTGAAGGAGGAGCTAGTAGGTTTTAAAATATTTGTGTAAACTGTAGTAATTTTTCCATATTAAAATATTAACTTGAACTTGGCTTCTGTCCCCCTTCCTTAAGAGTGTTCAAGCAGAGCAGTCTTTCATATTGTTCAGCTGTTGATAAGAATTAGTTAAAAGGGAAGTGTTATGGCAAGTCATTTCCTTTTTTTGTTTCTAAGGTCTCTGCTTTTTTGCTCGTTGAATTTTCTAATTCTTTTTCACACATATGGACTAAAAAAATTCACTGTGCTCCAGATTTTTAGAATGTCAGAATTCTAGTGACAGAGTTAAATATAAAAATTGGGCATTATTTCAATACTTTGTGTTTACTTTCTGCCATATAACTTTCCTTTCATACCTAATTCAAGAGTGCATTTCACTACTTCCATGTTCACCAAATCATAACCACACGGAGAGGTTATTCACCACTTAGGAATGAAAGTCCATCTGTTAGTTATTATCTTTGCTGTGCTGCAGCACTTCAGAATGAGTGCTTGGGAGAGACTTTAAATGCTGTACCCAGTCTTTGCTCTCTTCTAGGCGAATGCAGATACCTAGGAAATGATACCCTCTTTTGTTTGGGAGGGAAAAAAAAATCTTCGTTCTTCCCATAAGTTAGCAGAAGGTGGATTTGTAGGACTAGGCCCGAAGTAGATAGCGTGATTTATTGTATCTGAATATGCCAAGTAAATACCTCGATGTTTCCACTCAGTTCTAGGAAGAAGAATCATCTTTGTTTAAAGTGTGTGCAGTTTTAGTTGATGTCTCTCACAGGAAAATTATGAGCGTCATTATACAAATACGCATTTTAGTCATATTTACAATTATTTAGATGGTTAAAACTTGTTTTATCTCTTTTCAGTGTCTAGAAGACTAAACTAAAGAAATAACATGGTTACAATTTATCTTTAAATCCAGATTGCAGATTTTGCTTTATTATTATTAAAATCAAAGTTCCTGTAGATGACATTCAGGAAAACCTGATCAGCAGGGAATTTCCTGCTGTCTGAATTCATGGAGACAAGTTACGCCACTGCAGTGATAGCCACGGGCTCCATTTGAGGGGAGCTTGTTGTGATGCAGTGACCTAATGCGGCATTCCTGCCTGTGGGAGACAGATTAGGAGACTGAATTGTTGAATTCCTGGAAGGTGGTGGAATGACTATAGATAGTGAAACTATCCTTTGCAGAAACTCATAGATGCTATCAGAAGTGCAGAGCCGCATTAATTTCAGCGTCTTGTGAAAGGTAACAAAGCCGTTCGTAGAGCGAATGTAGCAGATTATACGGGAACTGTTGTGGGATTGCTGAATCTTGTTAAATTTCCTCAATTGTCACAATTTTTGTAGGCTTTTAAATTGCCTGCTGGCAGGCAAATTTTATTTAGTTTTTGTCCTTTAAAAAGCAGTTATTGTTATTTCATTCCAGCTAAAATCAAAAGCTGTTGTCTGCCAAGATTGTCTCTTTGTAGTCCTTAAAAATGGAGTCGTCTTATTAAGAAGAAATCCAGGCCTATTTCTTGCTTCATGACATGGGCATAAAGCCTTGCTTGGGGCAAGAAAATAATCAGGAAAGTGTATTATTAGATGGTGGGTGTTGGACAAGGAATGTGTGGAAGGGAGAGAGAAAATATGTGGGGAGTAAATACCAGGGAGGAAAGAAGATGGAGAGAGAAGGGTGCGAAGAGAAGTCCCACTGAATAGAGGGATCGGGAAGCCATAGCGCAGACAATTTGTATGAACTGGGCAGTGGGAGAAAAAGAAAGCAGGGGGAGGGTTTAAAAGAAAGATGTAAAGATGGGGTGTTAAGGCAATGATTCCGTCAGAGTGGTCAGTTCATTTGGAGCCAGGCCTATCTTCAAATCCATCTGTCATGAAGGGCTGAAAGAGCTTGTTTAGGAGGGCAGCCTCAGTTAAGTTGGTTCCTGCAACTAGACCTGGGGCGTGGAAGAGTCCAAGTGAAAGAACAGACTTAAAACTGGTCGACGTTCATTTTACTGGGTTGTCACTTGACATGCACAGTAAAGGGAGGGCCTGAAGAAGGTTGCAGCACCTTAACGGGCTCTTGCTGAGCAGGCTGCGCAGTCCCAGTGATACAAGACAAGTAGGTAAAAATGGTGATAAAAGAATATCTGGTAATATCTGATTACCAGGTTGTGCCTGCTCCATCTCTTACCTGTGGTGAGACCACTTCCCTGCAAATACATGGGAGGACCTGCTTTCCAGTGTTACCCTACACCCTCGGCTCATCCTGGTGAACAGTCAGTACAGGAAGTTGCAAGACCTGTAAAAATGCCATTTTATTTCATTTTTCTCTAAACAGGTGTAGCCTTTTCATAAGTAAAAATTGAAATGGCGGGGGGGTGTATATAGGCTTCTGGAAAAGCCTCACAGGGCAGTTTTCTTTTGCCCGTAGGTCTGTGTTGTTCACCCTCGCTGTATGACTTTGTTGCAGTTCTGGGGTAAAATTGGGAAGGTTTTTATCATGACAAGGTCTTTTGGAGAGAACCTGAAAAATCAGTCTTGCTTAGGAGCCATCCTGTATTAGACTTTGGAACTGAGTGACAAGTATTAGTTTTCTTTGGAGATCTTTTAAGCCTGCACAGTCAAGGAAGAGGTTGGCAGGTGGATTAGCAGAAAACCTCAACTTGCACTTGTGTATAGAGTAGGGAATGTGGTAGACTGAGGTCTTTTGGATAGCATAGGCAATAACAGCAAAATTTTAAAAAGAGAAGTATTAAGCTTCTTCGTTATATTCTCCCTGAAGTTTACAGCCCACATTATGCACTAAAAATTCAGATGTTTCCTCTGTCACTGTCATCCAATAAAATTTACTTTAAAACCAAAAAAGATAAAGCTCTGACTCTGTGATCTAACACTTCAGTAATTTACTATCATAAAATAGTTTTAAGTATAAATGTTTTATCTTATGCCAAGCTGGACGCTAAAGATGTTTTGTCTAAAACATGAGATAATGGAAAGTGTATTGTGGCATGTGAATTACTTTAGCCTCTTGGTGGTAAATGTTTGCTTAACCAGAAAAGAATGTGTTGAGGTCCTTGCCAAAGGAAAGGTATTGCCATACTTCGCATTTAGAGCACTGTAAATAAAGCAGTAAATATGTTTCGGTTCATGTGTGTTAATCCACAAGTTATGAATGCATTCATTCAATAAGAAATGTAATATACTGTTATCCCTTTTAAAGGGTTTCAGTAAGAAGAGGTCATAATTACTTTGGGTTGAGAGAAACATGAAACCAAATATTTTCATGATGATTGAAGTTGAATGAGAGAGAGAAATAGTTTTTGCTCAAACTAGCTTTCCCTTAAATCCCAAGAACTCAAATCCTGTTTTACCTTCAATATTATTCTTGCGTGCTGACTCCTGATGTACTGTTCTTAATCACACATTACTGTAAATCATAAAGTATATAATTTCCTTCACCCATCCAGTGTTGGTTTTGGCAGACAAAAACGCAATTGCATAATATGTTAATGATCAGAGAAGGTAAAGCAGCCTTGGGAAATACTCCACTTATTGTCCACAGTGTATTTTGGTTTTGAGCTTCATTTGCCTTTAATTGATACAATAACTTAGTAGCAGTTTAATAGTGCTGATTACAGAAAGAATTGCATAACTCACATTGCAGTATAATAATGTCAGAGCATCTGTTGGATGCCACAGTTGTAGCAAGTGAAAGCAACAGGGTTTCTCTTACAGAGGGCTTTGAAATATCCCTTCCTGTCCCCAAAATCCCACGTCCAGGTTTCCAGTTAGAGAGTTGGGAGAGAATATTACAGTTCTAGGAGATAATTGTGGAGAAGATGCTCAGTTTACTTTTTATTGCTGCGGCATCATTTGTTACGTACCTGGCGTTACCCTCTGGGGTGAAGAGGAGCCCTGGGACAGGACTGCGCATCCGAGCCATGCGCCTCTTGTAGCACACACGTATGTGGGGATTTCTACAGGGAGTTTCTTGCAGATGGTGCTGTAAGCAGAGATTTGCTTAGGCATAAATGGGGGTATTGTACCATCTTTTCTGGATATCAGAGCCCTTACTTCTGCACAAACAAGAGCTCTAAGTGCTTCCAATATACCTTTGCTTTAGTGATTGTACAGATATGTATTTTATTTCATCTTCCTAGTACTTCACTGATAATTCATAAGCAAACGCAATAAATAAGGTACATTACTAACCATGTAAATTAAACCTGTAATGTTAAAGCCCATAAATAGAGCATTAAGTGTTATTTTAAATTTAGATTCTGATTTTGGTAAATGTATCCTTTTTGATAACCCTATTTCCATATTCAATTTTGGTAGAGATATTCATGAAGAACTCAGAAAACATTTCAGCCATTAAGAGAAATTTGACTTTGATTCTTCTCTTATTCTTATGCATAGATGTTAGGAGGGTTTTCAAAAAATTATGTAGTTGGATAATAAGACTGGATATGTAATTTGAATCATAAGATATTTCTTCTGAACATAATATCATCTGAAAATCCCGTGAATTGCCAGAAAGCTGCTTTTTTTGTTTTGTTCCTTCCTTTTTCCAGAAAGTGTACATTATGGCCTTGGTAGTATTAAAATCCAAAATTAAACTTCTCTGTTATTTTTAAGGTACAATGAACTGGATGCCAGTAGAAGCCTCCTAGACAATTTGAAAGGCAAAGTAATAATTGAGTATCCAACGTTATTTGTGGTCCTAAAAACGTTGAAGAAGGACATGGTGGTTCTTGGCCAAGGTAAGCATATATTTATTTCCTGTAATGCTATACTTAAATATTTTAGTTAAATAAACAATAGTTAAGGATACACCTGTTAATAATGTCAGGAGCATGCAGTATGTCTTGTATTTCCCTCTGAATCTGAAAGATTGTTATAAAAAAGCTGTTATGAATGCCCTGCCATAAAACAGTTGGCTGATGGCTTACACCCATAAGCTGTGTTGTGATTTTCCTAACTTTGTTTACTGGTGCTTGATTCTTTTTTGTATATTTTTAGCCACTAAGGTAAAACAACTCTTCAGACTTGTGCTGAATTTTGTATGTAGCAAAGTTTGACGGAGTTGGTTATTTCTAAAAAGTCAAGCTGTCTGGGGAAGATGAGTTTTAAGTAAGCCTACTAATCATACAAAGAAATCATTCTCCATTATTTCCTAGCGTAACTCGTAACATTGGACAAACAATTCTGAATTACAGGATAATTATTAGAAATCATAATAGCAAAGTAGCTTTTCGAGTGGGTTAAAAGCACAATGTTATCTTTGGAAAAGTACTTAGCTAAGGGAAAACTTTCATCTTGGAGTTAACTAAAGGAGAGTCCAGGTCTGGCAGGAATTTGTATTTTAGTTTTGAAGTTAATTTCCATCTTTCTCCCCAGTGTAAAGGCTTCGTGTCCCAGCTTTGCTTTCTGCAGCTGCTGATGTAGGGAATCGGTTCCCTTGTCTCTTAGTCCCCCAGCTAGTCACCTTAGTTATCAAATTCCATATTTTTCAGTGATGAGCCAATATGTAGTTTTTACAGATTCCTGAGGAAAAGCTTTGCACTATGTTTGCAATGGCTGTTTCCCTGTAGCAACCCAGCCATGGCTCTATAGGTATATAATTTGACTGAATAAATATGAGACTGAGAATATTGTACCAGTGATATCAAACTTCCATGGGTCACGGCTGTTCTGGCTAGGTGACGCTAAGTGATCCATTGGAGCAATCTGCTCTCAAAGCGGCATGCAAATGTTTCTTGCACTATGAAATACAAGAGCTTCTGAGAGCGAGACACCGTGCCAGGGGATGAGGTAGGGGTCTTGTTTGAGCAACTAGGTCCATTGCACGTACGTATACTGGCGTACAGGGAAACTAGGTACTTCCAGTTTACCCATTATTTCTTGATCTAGGCCGCTTGCTTTTCAGTAATGAGCCCTACCGCTGTGATTTAGATGTCAGGAAGGAATTACAATTGACTGACTCAGAAATGTAATCTGAACAGGGTGGTTGTCATTGTCTCCTGAGCTAGTAGGAAGGTTGTCCTTCTAAGGGTATAGATTCAAATAAGTGTTGATTGAACAACTGTATTTTGAGGTGCTGCTGCAGCAGCACCTGTAAAAGGCAGAGTAGAAGGGCAAAGGGAAGAGAGAGCCAAGTAATACCTGGGGAAGTGCCCATAGCTCTGGTCACAGGGCAGTACAGGTGTGTGTCTTCAAGCCAGTGACCTTCCTCTGCTGCAGGGATCATTCAGTTAGCAGTCATCCCTGAACTTGGCATTCAGGGAACACTGGCAGCTGTTTCAGGTTTTGGGAACCATTCATTTTCCTAATTTTTTTTTTTAACTGTTTCTATAGATTCCATAAAAATCAAGTGCATAGCTCCCTGTTGAGGTGTCTTGGGCATAACATAGCAAAGGTTTATAGCTAATGGCAAAAATAACATGATTTTCACAACTTGTATCATCATTTATTTTTTTCATCTTCTTAGTTAACATACAAACACTTAACTTCAGCCTTGAGTTTGGTTCGGACCCTGTGTTCTTGGAGGTTTTCCTGTTAAGAGCAGAAGCCTGCCACAGTAATCCAGATTCTTTCAGGAAATGCATGGTCAGAACATGAATATAAAAACAGCAGGACTTTTTTGTTGCTGTTACTCTACTTGAAAACAAAATACCACTTTTGTTGAAGTGTGGCACAGTTATTGTACTCTTCTTCTGTTGTGTGTCACCTTTACAGAATAAAGGAGGAAAAAGAGTATTTAGTTTGCTTACCAGTTGCATGCACAGATAATTGCTAAGAGTGGAAATCTTGGGTTCAACTCCAGACTCTCCAGGGAGAAATCTGTTGTAATCAGAGAAGTGCTGTAGCCCACTCCCATCTCCCAAGAAGTAACCTTTCTGCTGCAGCATCTTGTGTGTTACTCGCAGTCCAGTTTCTTCGACACGTATGGCTTTTTGTATCAGTTGCACGCCCTCCTAAGCCATCCATCCTGCTCTTGCTTATCCTATCTCTGCCAGTAGTGACTTTCCTTTCTGCCTTCCTTCTCCGTGTGGGCCCAGAGGGCCACTTGTCTCAGAGCGCCTGTCCTGTCCAGCTGACCTCCCCTTGGCATTCCAGGCAAGCAGCTGCCGCGTTGATGAGTGGGTGTCTGGCAGGGCGTCTGCCAGAGCGCAGGGGCCTCGACTACCATAGCCCTCCAGGGTCTGTTTTCAAAGGACCCGGGGTAGAACAAGAAACAAAGTCTTGTGGAAATTCAGCTTCTAAAATGATGCTTCTTTACTGAGCAATCTTAGATCTACCACCTTCCCCAGGAAGAACAGAGGCAAGTTTTCATAGCCACAGCAACAGGCGCGTGCTGGGGAAAGATCATCATTCCCCCCTGCGATTCAAGTTACTATCCCCAAAGACTGGGGGAGACTTAGAGCTGGACACCTTCAAAGAGAAACTGCTAGAATTTTATGAGGACAAAGCCTATTTCTCCTATCCTTGTTCTCAGAAATGGCTGAAGTATTTTGGCTGAAACTTTAAGAAAAATAAGGAAAATAAGGATTGAGGAAGGAAACTGGCACTGAAAATTTTAAACCCAGAGTTTAAATTTTACATAATTAGTAAACTGCAGACAGTTTTATGGTGGGGAGGCCTGGGCAATCTTAATTTATAGGCATTGCTATCAACACTGTAAAAATTAATTCTTTTTGAGTGAAGACAATCTATAATTCCTGTTAATTTAGTCTGTTACAGTAAGTTTTATTTAAAGCTAAAATTTGTCTGTTGAGCTTCACTGTGAGTCAGAAGATTGCCACATTCTTTTATGTGATGTTTTGATGCGTGACTTGCTTGTAGCAAAATCTACAGGTGCTCTGATTTCAGCATACAAGGTCAGTCATGGCTGAAGATAGTAGGGGATTATAGAAGCTTTCACAGGACTTAGGGGCAAAAACAATCCTTACTGTGTGCATTACTCAGTACATATCTGGCGTATAAATGTTAATTGATTATACACTAGATTTAATGTAGACAAAATGTGACCTCTGATGTTTCTGGGTGAAATGTTTCTATTTTCTTGAACAAATTCCATTGAAAATGTACAGGTGCACACTGTGTCCTATGTATTATCCCTGCTTGCCAGCTGTAGGACTTCGCTTGACAAGACAGTAACTATACAGCATCAGCTCTCTTTCAGTAACGTTTCCTTAATGAAGCATCTGACATTAAATGCTCGAAAACTTCTTTAAATTCATAGTTGGATCAAATACCGAAAATAACAATGAGAGCAGAGTGTGAATCACAGGCCTACTTTGCTGTAGTTTATTTTTGTGCTGTTTGAGTGCCACCAACCAGTGGCATTTGGTGACCTCACCACAAGGTGACCGGGGTCAGTGCTTGTTAAAGACTGAGTCTCAGGGTGTGAGGCTGAAGACCAGTTTGGGAGATGAGTGCTTTTATGATACGATCTCAGCAGACCACAACAGCCGTGTCCTAAAGCACAAGTTACTGTGCAGCTTTAACTTCATCAGCCTTAGCTCGTGGATTCACACAGCTTAACACCATCTTTGGGATGCTGGAACACGTGCAAGGATCATCTTAATTCTCCATTTCTGTTTAGAATTTCTCAGTAGTTCTCCATCTTAACTGAAATGCTAAAAAAAGTGTAAATGATTAATAATTTGTTGGAGTTGTGATATATATGTAGCAACCCAGAAAACAACATTTCAAACAAATAAGCCAAGAGAACAATGTGAAATTCTCAGTGGATGAAGAGGAGGAGTTTTGTGTGGGATAAATTCTCTGCTTACCTACTTGACTGAAAGACCAAGATGCAAAAACTAAAAAAAATTCTCAACATCGTCTTGTTTTCTCCTTAAACAAGAAGGTCCTACTTAGGGATTTATCCCATGTTTTGGGACTGGTTATGTCTTATGAAATGGCTGTTTTCAAGGAAAGTGTGATTAAAAGGAAAAGAAGATACAAAACTGCTGTTGTTTGATGAACAAACAACATTGCTGAAACTAATTGCTTGTTTGTTTTTTGTTTGTGTCCTACACCCTCAGATGGCAGTGAACCTGCAGAGAACTCGGACAGTGAAAATTCATCCCTTTCATCTATGGAAGAAGGGGAGATTCGGGACAGTTCATGACAATTCTTTGGGAGAAGAGGGTGGAAAGAGCCTTTTTTTTTTTTTTAATTAATTAATTAAATCTTATTTTATACAACTGAATTCTCAGAGGTTTGGTTTGGCTTCCATCAATAAAGGCAGCACTTTTAAACTGCCTGCCTATTCTTGGATTCAAGAATGCATATTTAGGGATGTAAATAATGAGATGAGAAATTGCTGGTTCCAGAAAAAAACTGATATTCTTATTTAATTGCACCCTTTTGTCCAGATATCTTGAATAAATCAGAGTAACCCAAATCTAAAGTTTTTCCAAGTTAGTTTCAACAATATATTTTTTCCTTTTACCCCAACAGCTCAGTGTCTGATTTCTGAGTTTTAGTATCTGATCACATATTTGTACTTATATGTGAATTTGAGTCTTAGTGCGTAAACTTACTAAAACAAAACAGGAAAAAAAACCACTGGTGTTTCATTAGATTAATTTTCTTTTAGGCTATTTGTCATGCTGAGCTGCTGCAAATGATCTTACTGTACTTTTGGCTTTAATCTTCTGTGGTAACGTTTTGGGTGCAATACTTTTTTTTTTCTTTTACTTGGTTGCATCTTGTTTAATGTGTTATGGACAGGTCAAACCATGTTTTCAGGGTGGCATGTTGCTGTATGTTTAATATTCTACCCTGATCTTCTAAATTAGCATGGGTTTTAAAATCAATAGAAATGTCACTAGTGCTAATATATTGGACTTCTAAACAGGTTCAGTTACGCATCTTGTATTACTAGTTTACCTACTGAAGCCACGTATTGTAAGTATTTACTGGAATATCAACTAAATTTACCTACTTAAAACCAAATAAACCTTGAAAAGAAGTCCTGTACTGTATCATCTGCTGACAAGAGCAATCTGTCGTTAACCTCTGAGATTTCTAGATCCCAGACCACTTGTCACTGTATCCAAGTCCCCCATGTCTGTGGGAGGATGAGAACGGTGTGTGCTACGAGCGGTGTGAGACACGTGGGCCCCTCTGCACGCTTGCACCAGGGAGTTTTCAGGAATCAGCACAGGCGTTTGGGGTTAGTTTGCAAGGGTCTAGCTAAGTCAGCATTTGTAAAGTCTTCAGGACATGGTCACTTTGTAAACAGCTTTGTGAGGTTGTTGCTGCCATCGTTGTTCCCCCAGTCTGTCTCCTGCTTGAGAGTAGCACCCTTGTGACACAAGTTGGTGGCATGGGTTGCACACTAAACTGCCATGAAAGGTGGCTTTTCAGTCATAAATGTTCTTCCTGCCAGTGCTGACATTATGGGTAAAAAGACAACAGAAAGCAGTGAAGGAACTTGTTGAGGTAACAGAAGGCTGTGTCAGCAATATGGGAGAGGGCTTGGGCTTCCAGGCTCCCTGTCTAGGCTTCCGGGCACCAGCTTGCTGGTTCCTTACCAGTCATGCTGCATGGAGAGGATTTTTGAGATGTTCAAAGATTTAGAAGGGTTGGGGTTTTTTTCACACCTTTGCAAACAAGTTGTCATTAAAAAATTGTTCACCATGACATCTAGCTACTGAGGGTTGGAAAGAGTGTCAGACCCTTGTAGTCACATACTAGCTTTTCTCACTGTTGTCACGTGTCCTTTCCCTTGCATTTTGCAACCCCCGGTAAAACAGGGAAGTTTTTTCTTCTTGCCTGGCAGTAGCCACCTTTTCTTTTTTAGTCATTGTTGGTCCTCTGCCCAATTCTTGTTTCAGTGTTTGTTTTTTTTAACCCTTTTTAAAGGACCAGGATTCCTAGCTATAGGTGCTGCTTTCATATTTTTTCAGTTCAGTGAAAGTGAATAAGCTTTTCTTAATCAGTGATTACTGCACGCTGACTTGGTAGCCACAAATTACTTTAAACCAGTCTTGAACCCATTCGTAATAACACTGATAAAAGAGCAGAACAGCAAAACTGCCACAGTTCATTTGCCAGAAAATGTTTCATCTGGAGTAAAAGCATGGCATTTCTGTTAAGATTCGTAGCACGCAGTGGAAATTAGAGCACTGCAAATATTAGTGTTGATGTGCATGTGTGTGTGATTAGTCTTTGGCTGAGGAACGCAGATTTGTAATTTGCATTACTTTCCTACACTCTTGGAGGCTTTCATTAATTGTATGAAAGGGTTTGCCTGCGGTTTTTTTCTTATATAAATCTAGTTTAAGCTTCCTTGTGAGTCAAACACAACCATAATTTGTTTTTAAATGAAGATGCTGTTAAATCTATCCTTCAGATTTAAATCTTTTCCTATCTTAAATAAGGCTTTAAAAATGGTTAAGGAGCATTCCTGTGGTGGTTACTAGAACTGAAATTTCCCAAACAAAGCTGGGAATCGTCTTCAGAGTTCAACCAAATTGAGAGGAAAAGGCCTTGGTAGCGTTTGCCATTCGTTCCCAGGTTACTCTTCACCTATTTTTATTTGGTTTTGAAAACATTTACACTGGTTTGAACAGTGGTGATTCATCAAATGCAAGCCAAGATGGAATTCAGATATTTTTATTCAGTTTTGCTAAACTTTTCCAAATTTTGTTTATGAAAATGAATCAAAATGATGGTCTCTGGCTAAAAGTACAGCCTTACTGATGACAGGTGGCCAGTGCAGGTCCTGCAACAGTGGTAGTTCTTCATAATAATAAGGTTACTGGTTTAATCAAAGTTTATATGCTCTTTGGCTAGGCAGTTGGTTTTTAACACTTTCATAGGCAGTCAGGGGAAGGTTTTAATTCCTTTCTGAGTGACTTAACCCAGAACGAGCATCTTGTCATAAACTGAAGAGAGAAAAGTGCATGTTTAAAAGCTGTATTTTTTAATTTCTGGTCAAGCACTTGAAATTTAAGACGTGGAGCTGAGGCTGCCTGGAAGACTTCACTTCTGTCCATTCTGAAAACATACTATTGTAATCATATTATACAAGGATCCCTACAGGACTCTGCCTTGATTCAGCACAGACGATGTCTGTGAATGAAAACTGTGTGATGTTGATTTAATCTTCATCATTCAACACCAGCTTGCATTGAGTGCTTGATTTTATGCCTACTATGCTTACTCATTTATTTCCCTCTATAAACTACGTGTCACAGAAGGAACAAGCTATTGTGTGTAGTGTTGTTATGGCATTTCTTTTAATGTTCAGACTTTCCAGGTTTCGAACCCTGAACCCTCACGGCGTACTTGAGCTGAAGGACCATCAGCTTACAAAGCAGAAAGTAAAGGCTCTTGTCCTGAATGAACATGCTACTTAAAGAAATTAAAAGCTTAATGAAGTCATCCCTTTCACAAGCCATAAAGGACAAAAATAGAGCATAACTAAGCGCATAGCAGTAGCTGAGAGGTAGGATTGAGTCAGCTGTATGAGAGAACTTGGTTCTTTTCCTTTTTTGTATAACTTCTTGGGGTATGAGGTGTAAGTTATTGAGTTGTCATGGGTAAACAACATTACACCCCCTGTCAGTGTAACAGCTAAGTTTTGAATGTACACATCTGAACTCTAGCTTCTGCAGGGTTTGTCTCTGCGTTAGGAATTGTTGATCCGTAGAGGAAAAGAGGGTCACGCCACAAAATGTGTGGTTGGTGCTAGGTCTTAGAGGTATGCCGGATCAATTTTTGTTACTCCATCGAACAGTGCAATTTCACTTTGCATTAGGAGTAAAACTGTTTACCGTGCAGAACATGCAGTCTAGTCTAAAAAATACATGAATTTCTAAGTTCGCTGTAGTGCTGACAGGAAGTCTGACCTCCGTGTTGTGTATAAGCATAGCTGTAATTCAAACCTTGCCCTGCCAGATACGGCTGTTCTCTATTGACATCTGTAGGAACTGAGAATGCATAACACCTTGCAAGAGCAGGCTTTCAGAGAGTAAATATACAGCTGTGATGATGTAACTTAAGGCCGTATTTGGTCACAAACATTTCATTCTGCTTTCTTAAGTCCCACGCTCTTTTCCTGAAAACATTTATTCTTCTCCCTCCAAAGGAAAAAATATCTTGCATTTGTGTTTATGTTGTTGCTATGACATTCAGTTAAACGGTATGCAGATGCAGGTTCTGTTAATAAGAGAAAAAAAAAATGAACTGTGTACTTCAGTGAACAAAGATTACCCTGTGTTTGTATTAAAATGTTGCTATGGCAGTGCATATGGTTTTATTTGGTGGAAATTTGTGGTGAAATGGAAGGAAGTCACATGTATGCAAGACAAACAAGAAATGGCAGCAAAACCAACTTGAAATAAATACTGAAACTGAAAGGGAAGTTGCAGATGACATGTAAAACCAGGAAAAAAAACAGGAATAGCTGTTTAGCTGCCTGTCTGTCTGTGATAACAGAAATGTGTTCCCACTGTGTCCTGCTGGGCTTCAGTGACCCATCCGACAGTGACTTAGCTCTAATGATGCTTTTATTGTGAGAGCTTCTTTCCCTCGTTGGCTCTGCGCATTGTAGTGGTTTTTTGTTTTGGAAGCGCATTTCCACTGGCTTGGCCTGATCTCACCACCTCTGACTTCTCCTGCCGAAAAGCATTTCCAGGCTATCTTACTGTAGTAGGCTTTTTGGCAGGAAAAATCAATAAAGTGATAAAAATGTGGAAAGCCACTAGAGACTTGCCTACCTTTGGGGCAAGGAGAAGTCTTTGTGGACTTCTGGGCTCCTACTAATGATAGAAACAGTGGATTATTATTTTTTTTCTAAGTGGCACAGTAGTCCTCATGTTTATCTAATCCTTCTACATTAGGCTTCTTTTTGTATCAGTTGCATCAGTACAGCTGTTTGTGGGGTTGCGTGACAAGTCAGAGCCGGTTAAAAATAATCTGCCAAAGAAGCAGGGGTAGAAATGAGCGGGGAGAGGGAGTCTTGATTTAGAGAATAAATTGCCACACTGGGAGCTGGCTGATTCCTGCATGATCCCAGCTGGTGGAGAAAGCAAAAGTGTTCCTAAAATCACATTGCCACTTTTCTTCCTGTCATCCAAGTTCTGCCTCAAGAAGGAGGAAGAAGTGACTGTGAAAGCTGCCTATTGCCTTTCACTCCTCGCTTCCAGATTTTCTACTGAATCATAGCGTAGCCCCAGAACTTGTTCATTTTGCCAAGAATGCCAATAGGGAGTAGAAGTATGTCCAAGAGAGGTAAAAATTAAGTTGGTGGATGAGGTATTGAGGAAAAAGAGCAGGCAGGGGTGGTGTGAAAAGCTTGCCTGAGAAGTCCCTATCACTTCCGTATCAAAATTCTCGGTGGTCTCTTTGTTGACCTTTTCTCCCAACCTCTGCTTTCAGCTGTGCTTGAGCATCTGTATTGGTTTTAATGGGATTGTTCCGCTACAGCACAAGTATCTGCTTCTGTAGAGTAAAATACATTTTCCTGTTTTAAGTTCTCATTAATAGACTCTGGTTTTACAGCCATGATGTCTTGATGTCTGATTTTGTCAAATTCATGAGCTGGTTGTGATCTAACCTGGTTGGTTTGAGATGCTGAAGGAAATCAGTAGCTTCTGAGAAACCGGTGTCTTTGACTCAGACGATCTGCTGGGCTCCTTTCGATCTGGTGTTCTACCAGTGTTCTCAAAATACCGCTGGACTACACTGCTGACTGTTTAACTGATGTCTATAATGGAGTCCCTTCATTCTTACTGAAACTGCATTCATCATGAGGTTAAGTTGTTCATGAATGCGTTCCCAGCTGGGCAAGTCTATGCACCCTACCTTTAAATTTCTTCTGTCTAGTAAATGAAAACCTTTACAAAATCTTGTGTAATCTTTTCCATGCCGTAAGTGTACTTCAAGACAGATGAAGTTGCTTATGTGAGCGGTGCCTTGGGGTCTTTTAGGATCTTCTCCAATATAAATTGTGTATGTAGAAGTCATAGCTCTGTAGTTTTTCTGGGGGGAAAAAATATTATAGCATACTGGATCCCATCTATTCAGTTTCTTGGTGTTTGGCCTTTACAAGGTAATAGGCACAGATGCTTATTGTATAATTTTGTTGGTTGACATCGTCTTTTACAGTATTTATATTTTCTAGACACCAAGTCTCACTGCAGTTCAATGCAGTTCATTAGTTCATGAGTTAAAATGCATTTATGGGTATCTCCAAAGCTAGTTGTATGTTATTGCTTTCACCATGGCACCTCCACATTTCTGTGTGCTATTTTATACGTGGCTATGTAAATTGGAGAAAAAAATTGTGAAGACGAAAACAGGAATATGTCTACATGAAAAAACAGGCTTGAGGCAGAGCAGCCGGTAAAACTACACAGCCTTCCCTTGCTGTGTGCCGAGCGCTCTGGGCACTGCATGGAAATAGTTCCACTGATTAAACAGGAGTAAACTAAAATGTGCACGGGCATCAAAGCGCTTTTCTGCAGGATCAGCTCAGAAGGGCCAGCATCTGGCAAGAGCAAGCCTCTGGTGTAGCACATTTAACTGCTTCTGTGTAGGTAGGTAGGTTTGACTTCCACCCCTGAATGACTGCCTGCTGCAAACTTT
>VZTV01120435.1:2251-14341 GCA_013400875.1 Anhinga rufa
AAAAATCTGTAAAATAAAGGAGAAGGCAAATGGACAGAATCATTAACTTCAGTTGTAATTAGCATTCTCTTGGTCCCACTGCAAACAGCTTTGTCTCTTGAGTCTGAGGAACTGTGTGGCTGAGAAACAGCCTCTTCTCTTTCCATCTAGTCCTCTCTCTGTGTTCTTAGTCACAACTGAAGTGCTACTTCTGAAGTCTCAAAAAAAAACGGTTTCTCTTTTTCACTACTGTTAGGGAACCAATATTTGAAGCCACTTTTCTGTCATTCATTAGAGGAGTTTGATGCACTTCATGACCACCAGACTTTATTCTTTTGGTTTGAAGAGTTGTTGGTGTTCTGAGAACTAGCAAAGAGAGGGCTGATCTGACATGAATGTCCATGTTAGCTCATTGAAAATGTTGATAAGTTTGAAACTGTACAAAGATCCTAATGGTCTTTACACTGCCACAGAAGACCTCTGGGTTAGGAACCTGATACCCAAATAGAAGCCTGTGCAAGTGAATTAGGTGTCCCCATTCCCACTGGAGTCACGGACAGCAGGTCGTTACAGTCAGTGGAGCCCAGGCTGCTCCTCAGCTGACCAGCCAGCAGTTGCCTAAGCACAGGTGCCTACTGTCATATGAGATACTCTAGGATACACAGAATATCCATTTTGGGCCTGCAGATATGACTCAGGACCTCCAGGAGATCTGCAACATCCTGGAGTAGCAGCTAGAAGCCAGAAGGGTATGCTGCAGCATCTGAATGTCATTGATCACCTAAGTTTAAGAAAATTAATTGAGCCATAAGCATCTATTTTATGGTAAATAAAAATCTAATTCAGTTTATTATAATGGTAGCTTGGACTCCTAACTCACACGCACTCATGTGTTTCCCTTTTTTCTGAGTACCTTAACAATAAGGCTGTGGAGTTATTCTTTATAATTTGTTCAATTAGTGTTTAAGGATTTTCTGCAATGAGTAGTTTTATAAGAAGACAAGGAGGATTCCACTCCAGCATGATTTGCATGTGATACCTGGATGCTCTCCCTCAATAAATGAGGGCCCAGATTCCCCTGAGCAGAGGAGAGTGCACCCTTCTGTAATCTCCTGGGTTCACTGATAAAAATAAAAAGTAAAAAAAAAAAAAAGGTGCTACTGCCATTTATTTTTTTTATTTGGAAGATCCAGCTAGCGTTACTTACTTTATTTGTTGTAAGGAGGAGTCAATATATTTTATTTCATGGCTAAACTGAGTGTTTAAATCAACTCAAAATTTCTTTTTTGCATCAATGAGAGGAAACAGAAAGTTGCATTCCTGTTCAAATCAATATTAATTTCTCCTCTTCTTTTCTGTGCTGACATACTCTCACTTCCTCTAACAGCTTTATGCTGTTAGATGAATGATTGGTTACATCAAGGACATTTGTAACTATGAGTAACAAGTACTTTTTATGTTAAATAATAAAACATTTCTGAATATTCTACTATGTGTTCAACAAAACACATGTAGTTTAGCAATCTCCATGAATTCCTATTTCTAGAATTTACTCTCCCTAATTTTTAGGTGTGGTTTTAGCTCCTAGGGCTCACTGAACTAGCAGGTGGTTCAGCCAAGATGAAGATGTTTACAGAAGAGAGTGAACTAGAGTCAAGATCCAGTTCTGTGTCCCATAGGATTTTATGTCCTAGGAAGCTGTTCTAGCAAGCATGTTTTGGTAAAAGTTTCGGTCAATCTTCACCGCTTCCTGAGATGCTGTAGGGACAGAAAGAAAGTTACTGTAGACTCAAGAATTATGAAGGTAGATTTCTGCTCAGAGACCTCTCAGAACCCTAAAAAATGCAGCATTCAAAAAATGGAGTGGTTCAGGCTTCATTCCCCCATTGCCTATGTCTGTATTGCTAATGGCATCTCCACAGAGCAGTCAGTGGGACCTAGGCTAAGCAATGCAGGATGCTTTACATCCACACTGCTTAGGACTGCCTCTTCTGAAGTAGACCGATCGCACCTACAATTCTCTACTGCTTGGCCAAGTGTCTTTATGTGTATTTTCAGTTCAAAGTGCCACAATAACCTGTGGCCTCTGCTGCAGTTAGCCATGGTGGTGTTAGATGTCATAATACTGAGATGTTTCATGTCCTGCTCTCTGGTAGTGCTAGATGGGGGTTAATTTAGGACATTAGACCTCCTGGAGTAGTGTCTGGAGGTTGTTGAACAGAAAGTCAAATATGGCATAGTTTCAGAAAAGTTTCAAAATTAAAAAAAATCACCATCCTAAAAATTGCTGTTTGTCTCAGGGAAGACCCTCACGAATACAATAACTTGCAAGTCGGTCAGTGCAGGTGACTTCCATGCAGTGCAGAGAGTTGCAGTACCAGGACGTGGGAGCTTGGTGACTCATTCCATAGTTTAGATCCCCTCCATGTTCCATCTCCGTATTCCCAAAAGTGTACAGACAGTGCAGCAAGAAGGGAGTCCTGTTATATCTTGCAGCAATGGAACATGTTCAAGAGAGTCACTGCTCTCCCTTCCCTGGAGATTAGGAAATATTTCTTACATAACTCGCTATACCCTGGCCTTATTACTAATTGAAAATGGCATGTGATCTACTTCTAAGGGCAGTTGTCCTTATATGTGATGGCTCTAGCAAGTTATTTTGATCAGGTGATTATTACAAAAAGCTCTGTTCTAATTTAATTCTCCATAGGATCAAATGGTGGTTTCAGTGAGTGTCTGAAAGCGTTGTTCAGTAGTACCACAATGCTTTCTGAGAGGGATCTGTATTAAAATACACACTCACCACAACTTTGCAGGCTCTGAATAACTTCCTAATTTTAGTCATGAATGCCAAGAGTAGGTTGCAGTCATACACAGACACAGATAAAGATTCCCTTTTCATACAGATTTCTGTTTATAAATCTTAGCTCTCTGTATGCACAGGTATAAATTGCAGAGGCATTTGCTCCACTTCTTGTTATTGAACCAACTGGATCGAACATGTTAGGTGGGAGCTGAGCAAAAGCAACTCACAAAACAGCTCAAACAACTACTTTTTTCTTGAACAGGAGCTATGCTCTGCTCAGCCAGCATGCAGATCCAGTCCAAAAGCCTATTCCAAAATTTGTCTTCTCTCAAAGCCCTGAAGTTGTAATGAAATTAAACTGGATACAGATGCAGCTAAAGCTGAAAGAGTCCCCAAATGAAAAGCTTACTGGTTCAGTTGATGGGATAGGTCTTACTCCTTGATACTCACCTACTCCAGTGTGCTAGTGGACTAGAAAGAGCAGTGAGATATAGTTGTTGAACAGTTGTTGAATTCCAGCCTTTGGGTATTTTTGTGTTCATTTTCATAACTTTCTGCCACGAAATCTTTTCTGTGCAAGAGAAATGCACAAATTATGGCCCCTAGCACCAGTTCCAACTGTTTTAGAAGGAAGAAAAACTTCCTTTTATAAGTCTGAGCTGATTGTGCTAGTGTGGTAGGGCCTCTCACTGTTTTCTGACCTGAAATTAAACATTTCAAACCATTTGCACACCTGAATGTACATAGCATTGCATTTCTGTCCTTTCTCAACAGCTTTATTAGTTTCCAGTACCACTAAAGCATTGCTCCTAGCAAAACTTAGAGAAAACACTTATCCCTGGTGATGTGGAGAATATCTGTGGCTAGAGATATCTAGGAACAGTCACACGAGAAATGCCATGCAGATGGAGTAATTCATTGACTAATACCTTCTGGGTCTCGTGCTGTGATATTCATGTAGATAGAGATATACATACACATGCTGTAGCACATTCAGTAGCTTCTGTTTTTATAAGAACATAGTATCTAGGCCAAAAAACCTATTTTAGACCCAAAGAGGAGCATAATACCAATGGAGGCTGTGGCTGCCACTCCTCCACAGATGCAGAATTCAGTGAAGGCACAGCGGGTCAGATGCCTGATGACATTTTTTCCATGGCATTCCCTCCAGCCTTACTAATCTTTCATCTAAGCTTTCCTTAGCCCTATTTTTAAAGGGGAAATCTGACCTCTGTCCTCTGCCCCTTTTTCTTTGCCCTTGTTTTGCATTTCCATGTTTTGCAATGAAGGGTTCTCTCTTACCCAACAGCTTTTTAGCTGGAAAGAAAGTATATTCAGTGAGCTGTGACTGTTATTCACAATAGCATCTCAAATGCATTTTACTGTCGTGCTTTGTAAGAGCTTTCTTTTATACACATCACTTGCTGATTTACTGATGCAAACCCTCACAGTTTGTCTGCAAACATCCTGCTGTGGTGTTTTCCCTAAAGGCAAAGTTAAGTGATTTTTTTTAAGTGGAGGCTTATAATTCTCACAGTTATCTTCATTGTTGCAGAATGAGCTTGAGATGTAGAAAATGTAAGAGTGTTAACACAGAGGGATGTATGTAATTTCGTATGCCTAACACCCACAAAGGGACATACGTGACCTTCATGTACATAAATATTGCTGCATGACCCACCAAAGATTTGCCTAGTGCCAGAGTTCTCTGGGGCCTTAGTTCTCCTAAATTTTTACCTACAGAAAAAGTCCTTTCTCTTCACATGTGCAAAATACTCCTAAAGATTTTTCAATACAACAGTGAATTCACGGCATCTGAGCAACAATAAATATTTATATGCAAACAAGCTTACAAAAAAAGAAAACTCCCGAAGTCAGTACATAGAATTCCCATTAAATAAGTTTCTGAGTTTTAGAGTAATTTCTGATTCTTTTAGTGTTTGATATCAGCAATACTGCAACTCTGATACAATACTTTGCTGCATTGCCAGTTATGTTTGTTGTTTTTTTTTTTAAATTATTCTCCAGACTTAATTAGAAATCATCTTTTGTTGGCAAGTACTGGAACATCAGCACTCACAAAAAGTAGCAGCCCCTGAATTTCATAGCCCATAAATATGAGTTACCCTTAGTAAACTACAAAATTGGATGCTACTACCCTCTTTTTCATCTTGAGTGAGTTATTTTCCACAAGCCTGATGACTGAAAATTAGCATTGGGTAAAAAAATCAAGTTGACATAAGTAATGGATTATTAGTGATTAGCTACTCAAAACAATCTTTAATCACCTATGTGGCTGACAGCCCTGTGTCAGGGTTCCTTGTTACAATCCCATTCTGTAAGACATTGTCTCTCAAGAGGAGGCCAGTACTGAAGTGCAGATGACAGGAAAGTGCTCTTATCTGAAGGAAGCCTGAGAAGATTCTTCCTTCTTGAAAAGAACACATAGAGTATCAGATTGTCTGTCACCCACTGTCAAATAGACTTGAAGCAAATGCTTTTCTTATTTGGTATTTGGACACAGCCATGAAAGTGTTTAGACACAGTTGTAGTACATATTACTTTGACAAAGAGCTGATAACAAGCTGGGAAATTCAGTCCTGGGGAAATCCCAACATGTGCGTGTTTAGTTTTGCCCTGACCCTCAAAGAAAAGCTGACATTTCAAAAGCTATGGTATGGGAATAACTGCAGATTTTAATTTTAAATTGTTGAAATGTTTTATTCTGAAATATGGTTAAAATGAAACCTATCAGCATATGTCAAATACTTCCTTGTAATTTTCTGAAATAAGTTAGATTGCGTGAATTCATGTCACCACAGCTTTATGCTGATGTCCTCATTTTCCCCTGGAAGTCAAGCTTTCTAAGTGGAATGTTTTCCTACTGTCTGCACATACTCACATAGCTCTCAGGACTAGCCTGAATGCACTGACCAACAGGAGCCATAGTCCTTTGTAGAACTCACTGCAGTTATACAGCGCATTGGGTCCATAATGCAATTTCCATAAAACAATACTGCAATTGATTTCCTTGATTCAGAGTAGCGTATTTCAGGATAGCTTAGCAAAACAACAGTGTTGTCATTTGGGTCAAGCAAGAGTGAAGACATTTTTCTAAATTAGGAAAATGCTTCTTCACCTGGTTTGGAAATTATCTGGACAATCTGAAAGGAAGTTCTTTACTGGTTAAGTACTTATCTCTTGAAATAACTGCCCTTTCAACTTTATTGCTGACTTTTATCCTATAATTAGAAGTGCAACTGTCATTGAAAATATATTGTTTAACTTGAGGAATAAATCACTGTCATTCCTAAGCAGCAGTTCTTTGTTTTATGAGGTTTTTAATCCAATAACCTGGTCCACTTTATTACATTTTGCAGCTTCCAGAAAGGAAGTTAGCATTACTCAGTATACTGCGATGTCTGATATCATACCATGGTGCCTTTTGCTTTCATTTTTCCCTAGGGAATCTCTTGAACTAAATTAAATTGTTTGCTTCCAGGGAAAAATTGTTAACAAACTGTTGCAAGGAAGGATAGGAAACTGAGAATCAAGGTTATCTATTGCCATACTTTTTTGCAGGGGATCAAAGTTTTCTGATGAGTGAATTAATTGATTTCAGTAAATACATGACAAAGATTAATTAGATTTGGGCTATTTAAAACAAGAATTTCACCTGGCTGGGCTAGGAGTCATTTCGAAAGCTTGATTTCTCATTAGCACCTGCTGCCAAAAAATCATATTATTTCACAGGCAATTTAACGCATTAAAAATGCGTTGCAACATTTAATGAATCTAAAGAAATCAAAACTATTCTGTGTTCATGCATTTTGTGTTTACGCAGAAAAGGCTGTCTCCTGAACGTTGGAACTAACAAAACCCAGCTCTCTATGGCTGTGTGTCTTTTGCCTCTGCAAATACTAAAACACAGATGACTGAATTTTGACCTGTGAGCCAGATCACTAATTTTTAACCTGAAGACAAGAATCAGACCTGCTCTGAATCCTCTCTGCTCTCTGGAAATCGCAGTCGTACCTGAGGCTGGGAAGCCGGACAGCAGATGGGGGACGTGGGGAGCACCGTGGGCCGGCAGCGCCCCTTACGGGCCATTAGCCAATATCACAGAGACCATCAGCTTTAAGATGCATGGTGCGCGTCGGTTCACAGACCTTAATGGGAACTTTTTAACCTACACTATAAAAAAGGCAGAGTGAACGCTCACAACTGAACTATAGTATAGTGGGAGTGATTCTGCAGAGCCTCCACCACACCTACAGCCCCTTTTTAATACAGCAGAAGACAGAAACCTGTGGTAATTGCTGAGACCAAGCAGAGCTAGGGCTTTCAGGTATGAAACTGTAGAGGTAAATCTATGAGGTTGAGAAGTCCAGATCAGGTATTTCAGGACTGTTTTATTGTTGGTTTTACAATGTAAAAATAGGAACGCTGCTTCTATCCTTTAGACATAAGTACTCATCTGGTTGGCAGTATTTACACAGCCAGTTCTCTCCTTCCCCTGTTTAACTGGAGCCAGAACCATGTAGTACATCATGTGAAGCAACATTAAAGAGTGGCTCAGATGATTGAGAACAGGTAGGTGAGAAATACAGAATTTTAGGGGTAGGGAATCATTTCAGACTTACGTTAAATTGGTGGTATCTAAACTGAGATGGTGCCATAATACAGGAAAGTGAGACTTTCTATCATTGAGCTACCATTTGTAGGAAGAAGCTAACTCTGGGCAGAATTTACACAGTTTTCACTATGCAAATATTATGGGGAAAATGCCTACTAAGAATTTTTTCAGTGACATTTGGGATTGCATACACCTTATTTTATAATAAGTTTTGCAATGATAGTTCAAAATAAAATGTTTTTCTTCCCAAACATGGAAATAAAACCTAACACATCAAGATGTGGAATAAAAGATAAATCAATATAGCCACAAACAGACTTAGGCCTTGAGAATTTTTCAGTGGCTTTGCAGGTACAGCTGTGCTGACAAAGCCTTCTCATAAAGGTACAGTTACGATGGCAAACTGAATTACCTTATCAGCACAAGTCACTTTGGTAAACACTATAACATATTTCAGCAAAATCCTTTTGCCATATAGATGGTGTAACCAGCAAAACTTTGCCTGCAAGATTTTGCAAGATAGCATCACAAAATTTCAGTTTCAGAAGTTAAAAAAAAATATTTTTTTTAAAATGATGGAATAGTTAGAAAACTGCAATTGTGAAAAGCTCAATGGAAAAACATTTAGTCAAATAATTTCAGCTAAGTGTAGCCCTTAAATTGTAGTCTACTACTAGTCTGTAACCTGTGAGATACAAGCATGAATACTGTTTTTTCTCTTAGATGCACAAGTGCTCAGGAACTAACTTATATGGATTCATTTATTTTTATAGACAGTAGGAGAAGAAAGATAAACTGGAAATACAAATGGAATTTAATTACTCCATGTTGGTGCCTTGTGGGCTGAGTAGGTTAAAAATGAGTTTGAGAATGCATGGGAACTTGATAACTAGACTAAAGCCACCAACTTTAGCTTTATTTATCTATGTAAAATACTGTCAATGTTTGACAGCCTTCTAGTTCCCAGTTACAGTACATACACAACTTCAAGACTGCCAAGGAAGTTTTGCACCATTTGATAATGGTGCTGACTGCTGATGGCTGCCTCCTACGTACTAGGAATTAAATATGGGAGGGTTTAGTGCATAGATGATGTAGTCCTTTACTGGACAGTCTACTTGCACAAACTTACTTTAAAGTTTACTTACTTTACTTCAAACTTAAAGAAATTACTTCTGTTCAGGTCATGGTTACAATGCTTTTCAGTGATTAATTCCTATATGAAAGTGAAGTTCTCATAAGAAATGAGAAAGATGTGGAAGCTTACGCATTATCAGTTTGATTTAATAGCATCATTTTAGAAAAATGGGAACTGCAAGGAAAACACACTAAACAAGCAACGTTTGCTTTATGCACTTCCATAATTGTGGATGGCAATGGAGACAAAATCTGGAGTCACCAATTACACTGCAGCTCCTCAAGCGGTTCTATAAAGTATTTCTTTGGTGTCTAATCCATTCCAGAGAATTCACTATTACTAGGCTTTTGTTTCAACTGTTCATTCAGTTTTTCAATCCTTAAGTCAGGCAACATTCTGCATTTATCATACGTTGGTTTAACCAGATCCTGGGGCCCATAAAATCCTTTGCAATTTGAAGTATTTAGATTACTCCTGAAACAGGAGTATTGTAGGGGATATTATGCACTGGAACTAATTATCATCCTTGTTTTTGTTTTTTTTCCTACAAGCTAAAATTCATCAGGAACGGTTTTGAATTTTAATCATATGCAAAACTAAATTTTTAAGCAAACTCTTTGTTAAGTTTATTTCTTCTCCAGCCCCTACCTGAAGATGCATCACTGGATTATGATGCTTTTAATTGTTGGAATATAAAAATAACTTCAGCTTCAGCGAACAGGCTGATTTGTTCACCTTGTTGCAATAAGAGGCAGTATTTAACCTAAGGTTGCTATTTTCATATCTAACCAGAAACAGTCACAGTGAGCCAAAACAGGCAGTCTCATCTGTCTACACCATCATTACAAGTGGAAACAGAAAATAGAAATACATGCATAAATTTATCAGTCTGGCTCCATCATACTGTTGGCCACAATAATAGTCATCTAGGCAGCCACCAGAGCACCATTGCTTATTCACTTCAGTCCTTTAGAATTACTTTTGCTCTCAGGACCTAGGACAGAAATTCATTTAGAATAGTTTTTATAGCTTTATTTTAAAAGTAATAGAGCAAATGTTCATGAATATTCATTTAAAAGGTAATGATTTCAGCTGGTATTAGTTTCCTACTTCCTTTCAGCTTGGGGACTGTCTGTGGAAGTTGCGTGAAAATCAGGTTATTTCTCAGTGGAGAACTGAGTCTCATGAGGCAGTGGGCAGACCCTGTCTGCATGACTGTGCTCAGGTTTTGCAGAATTCTGAGTATTCCACTGTTTATTGATAAGAATAGTATTTACTTCAAGTCCAACTGAATGCATTAAGAGTGCTTTTATTGATTACAAAGGACTTTGAATCAAGCCCTCTGCTTCCCAGCTCATTTAATTTGGGGTCTGCTAACAGTATTGTTTCCCAGTGAAATGCTCATCATGCTCTGGTAATCTCTATAGTTTGTTGAGCAAGTGCCTGTCTTCCACAAGATGAGGCTGTGGCTTTTAATCACATCACATCACTGATGCCACTGTGACTCTGTACTGGCCTGGGTGAAGTGACCCATAGGAAAATTGGCCATTTCTCTTCTTCAGAGCACTTTTTTGCAGGGAATGTAACACTGAAAGGAAGAAGATTTATGGCTTTTCTCTGCTGATGATCTGGACATGAGGTCTGTCAAGCAGCTGTTCCACATCCTTGGTCCTTCCCTGCCCACCTATTTCAGTGGAGCATCTACCCCAGGAGAAAGCCATGTGCCACAACAGCAGTTCTCGTGTCTTATAGGGGCCGCACATAGGGGACAATCCTTACACATGACAACTGCACAAGGGCTGGGGTGAGCCATGCTCTCTCCCCAAACTAGCATTTTGTCTATTTTTGTCTGACTAGCAGAGTCAGCACTTTAGGAATGCCTACGTAATAGTTATATTTGTCTGATCCCTTGAGGCTATGTCCGTGAGCTTAATCCACCTACTTAAATTTGACACAAGTTGACAGGTCTTTGTGACAAAAAGCATTAAGTGACCATCCTTGTGCTCTTTGACATATGAAAGTCACTTTAATATGCTGCTGTTACACAGACAGATATCATACCTGTATCCATGATGATGCAGCTATAGTACCAGTTTCCCTTTCAGGTAAATGGGAGTGAGCCCTCTGGCCAGACTGGGTGAGATTCTGAATCCCTTGGCTGTTCAGACCAGAGTCTTTGCTGGGTTGTAACTAATCTATATCTAACTGCAGGGACAAATTAGTGCAGGATACTTTCCTCCTCCCTCTTGTGAATGTTCCAGCCTGGTGATGGTGAAATGCTATCTTTAGACTTCATGCAAGCCCTGATTTAATGCTCAAGGTCATTTCCTTCACCTAAGGAAAAAAAAAACAAACCACTACTCATTTTCCAATATCATTGAGAGTTCCTAAGCCTACCCAAAACAAGCCTGGTCATGAGTACAGAGTTGCAAAATGAGAAGGGTATCCAGCCAGACCTCTTTCCCAGTATGCTTGCTGATAACCTATAGGTCTCAAATGGTCTGACCTGCAAGTCTCCAGAATACTTTGTTCCTAGCACAGTAGTAGAGTAGAGTAGGACCTGGAGACTGTTTTAGAAATGTCAGCATGCCTCATTATGTTTACACTCCAGTGTGAAAAGTAATATATATGATGTCAAGGAGTTTCTATGCTTGTTGCTGTCACAAAAGCCAGTGGAAGTGGGAATTTAGAGCCCTTGAAAACTGGCCACCACACATAAGCACCCTGCCAGTTCCCTGCCCAAGCTTCTTGTGTTTATTGCAGGTCAGATGTCAGTGCAGCCAGACCTAAAATGGAATTGAAATTTTAAATAATGATAGTCCCAATTTAACATGGTTCTTAAGCATTTCCATAACTTTAGCACATGGGTAATATGGAACTTTTTAAAGCTTAGTTATATATATGCATAGCAAGATATTTAAAGTCTTATTTTATCTGAAAAACTGAACATAGTAAATGCGGAACAGTGATGGAAGATTGCATCTCCTGCTGATTTTCAAGAGTATATGTGTGCATGTATAATTATAAATCACAAATAAAATGTCTTGGCTCTAAGTGCTCATATCCTATGTCAAACTGGATCCTGAATGCATCTCATGACATGGCTGAGGCATGAAAGCATTTCTGGAGACGTTTCTAAGTGACAGTTGTGCTTTCAGTTTATCTGCTAACTACACTTCTTAATTTATTATCCTTTCTGAGTAGCCNAACTTTAGTTGCTTAGTAGAAGGCCCAGTTGACATTATGGTATCAATTCAGTCGTAACTGGACCTTCCACAGCCTCTTTCCCCTGTAGCTCAAGAGGCATCATTACAAGCAGGTGAAGAACACTTCTCCCAAAGGGCTGAGGAGTTGCTGGAGGCAACACTTTCTCCACCACCAGCCCTCCTGATAATGCCTTGACAGAGCACCATATTAGGCAATGGGGCTGTCAGGAATGGCATCTAGGGACTCCAGTGAGCATGCCTCCTAGGGAAGGAGCACAACCGTAAGCTGCTGGTTGAGTGCACAGAGCCCTTTCCTGGCTGTCAA
>VZTV01120439.1:0-10643 GCA_013400875.1 Anhinga rufa
TTTGCCTAACCTCCCGCCGGCTGATTCACATAGGTGATGGGCAAGAGCTTTAGGACAGTGCCAATGCAAGTGCCAGATCCTTCTGGTATAAACAGCTGTTGCTTCATTGGCTGTGGTGGAAATAAGCTGATTTTGTCTGGCTGAAAAAAATGGTTCCTTAGGCTTTTCTGTTCTCACTTTCTCCCCACCCGCTTTGCTTTTCCTTTTATATTGCAAACNTGAGGACAACTCAGTGAATTAAATGAAAAACTGCTCACTTGGCTGGAAAGGCTTTGACAGACGGCACAGCAGCCGGTCAGATTTGAAAAACTTTACATCTCCTGGAGTTGGGGGGAGAAGGAGGCAAGAGAAAGGAGGGGAGGGAAGGTCATTGCAGATAAGCTGCAAGGCGACTATTTCAAGGCCTCTGAAAAACAACAGAGCAAGCTGCAGTCTCTTATTTTGATTCACGGGTCTCCCCTCCCTTTTGTTCCTTGATACACTAAATCTGTTCCTTAGCCTCCCTCATTTCAATAAACACCCAATAAGAAACTAATCATCGTATGGTGAATTAGAAAAGAAGAAAAGGTGCTCAGAAGAAATGTTATGGTCGTGGAAGACACTTATGCATTGTAACCATCTGGTGCACCACCATTACTATGAATGGGATAATTGAGTCCCAAATAACTTCTTTTGGGTACAAATAATAGCCGTCACCCTGATTTGTATTCTTCACAACAGCGTCGCCCCATCATTTCACATCACATCTGCACATTTCATTGATTGGGCACTGTGCTACCAATAAGTTACTACACTTAATTAAGCCCACATAATTCTCTTCAAATGAGCAGAAAAGTTTGTGTATAGACCAAAAAGAAAAGGGGCTGCAAATGAGACTTTAGTGACTCCACTTTGTATGAGGTATTGAGATTGATGGTGATCCCATGCCACCAAGGTTTTCCTTCAACATAGGAAAACTGTGAAAGCATTAGGCAGCTCAACAGCTGTGTATAATCTGAGGAAGGCCTGATTTCAGACAAACGTTCTCCCGGAGGTGACTGAAACCCCATTGTAGCATAATCTCGCTTTTCAGAAAGTGTTACAATTCATTTGATTTGATTTCTCGGGTGCTTGGCTTTCATGGCATCATTAAAAACACTGTAAGAAACCGAGAAATGGAGTCCTCTGCAAAGAATTGTCTGCTCTTCAAGTGCATTTCAGTCGAGTGCTGGGAGAAAGAATTGACAGGAAACAGGCAAACATAAGCCTTGGGGTAAATATTACTGAAAATAAAAACTGAAAGATCAGCTTTCCCGATGGAAAGGAATCAGCGTGTCAAATCTTTAAAGATTTTTTTTTCCTTTTTTCTTTTATGCTTTGGTTTTCTATTTTTTAGCTGAAGTGGGGAAGAGCACATTCCTTCAGTTACGTCACTGAGATATGTAATCTTTTCACATGGGTTATGAGTTGTTTTTGAACTCTTCGCACTGCCGAGTGACAGGCCGCTGAGCCTGTCTTGGCAAATAAGCCACCAGGAATGTGCTGGCGAGTCCAGTTGCTCCGGATCAAGCCCAGGAAGCCTTACTGGAATGTGGAGGTCTATGGGAAGCACAATAGTAAACAAAGAACAGGGTTACAGAGAGAGAAACAACTTAAAAGAAAATGAGAGTAAACCTCCGTCTTGCTCAAAGAGATTGTTTTTTAAATCAATGTTTTCTCATTCCACCCAAGCAAATCTAGAGCGACTTGAATACGTTTTTCAGAACAAGTGGCAAAATATCCCGTGAATGCTGCAGAGGTCACTTCACACACTCGGTCTGCCCCTCATTTGTTTATCTAAATGCTGACAAATTGCAGCATTTTAACAACATATCTCTGGTACTGAACTTCATGTGCATGGCTTGCCCTCTATCATTGAGCTGATAATGAGGCTAAGCATAAAGCCTTCATTCACTGCTATAAAGGCTTCTGACAGTGATGAATACCAAGTTAGAAGAATTAGGTGGTTTATAGGAGAATATGCTATTGTGTAAAGCCTCTATGCCTTTTATCAACCCTTCTGCTCATTTTCAGTTCCTTCACGTAAGCCGTCTCTGCAAGCACTCTAGTAAGCTTTCCTCTTCTGACTTTTACTTTTAATGAGGCTATCTTCCAGAAAGTGCCAGCTAAGATGTTGTGTCAGCAATTATTCCTGGCTATCCTCTCTGAAATGCCAGAGACCCCTTTCGTTTCACAAGCCGATGATAAACATTCAAAATACTGCTGCCTGAGATGTTTCACTGCGAGGTAATTCGTATCTGCACTCTTCTGCATGGCATGGCACAGCAGCTGTCTGTCACTGGGAGATCTTTCTTATAACAAAAGCAGCCTTGTCTTAGCGTTTCTTTGCAAAAGCATCAACTAATATCCCTTTTAGATGGGTATGTTTGTAGAAGAGGTGACTTCTGGGATGTTTTTTTGTAAATCGCTGGCTGCAGTGGATCAGATTAACATTTCATTGTTCACATCTGAGCTCTGGGCTGATTCTGGGAGCTGAGGGAAATGTGGGGGAAGGATGCTGACAGATCCTGATAGAATATCTAATTTGACTGAACCAAGGACCACCCCCCATAGTGGTTTTATCATTTGGGCCTTGTTTTATATGAGAGATCAGCTCCTGTTCCTGTCTGCTCCCACATACCCCATCCACAAACACAACCATGAAGCATTTTACCTCTGAATAGGGTTTGGGTATTTCTGAACTTTTGCTGATGATACTTGCATCCTGTAAAGATTTGCACTAAGCCACACCTATGCCAGAAGCACGCAAGCACAGAGGGATGGATGCAACCCAGTCTGAGTGGAGGGACTGCTGAGCTGCGTTTCACATGAAGATGCCTCAGTGTGTGCGCTCAGTGTTGTCCTGAGCTCCTCACTGCTTTTTTTCTGAGGGTAAAAGCTAGCAGCCAGGTTATCAGCTGAAGGCCACAGCCTGCCCACGCTTCTCTCTCCTCTTCCTATTTCGGCCTCTTTGTCAGCTCCTTCTCTTGTCTTCTCTATATCTTTTCTCCCTGCCTTTCATGCCTCCATGCCCCAACCTTTCCCCAGACCTAGCCTTCCTCTTGGGCACGTATTTCTGCGCTTGGTTTCCTTTTTGTTGTTTTCTGCATGTTGTCCAGGTGTATGGTCCTTCCGACTTCTTGCACCTCTGGGTATGCCGTTTTGCTATCCACTTCCCTCCTCTGCAGAAACGCTGCTTTTCTCCTGGCTCTTCTCTGTTACTGGTGTTGGCTCCCAGCTTCCCTCCTGCTCTTGACTGGCAGCCTCTGGGTTACTGGTGGCTCTGGACCCTAAGAAAGGCTCCTGGAGTGGAGGCACCAGCAGTGACACCTCGTCCCAGTTTTCAGAGGCAGCTGGAAACATTCTGGCTGTTTTCAAAGGTCCTTGTTGCCTTCAGACATGGCTGGAAGATGTGGAAGTACTCAGTGACCTATGTGCTTGCTGCCTGCCACTTCTGCTGGCTCTTTTGGAAACTTCTGGTTATTAACTTTAACTATTTTGGAATTCCTTTTCCTCTCTCCATCAAGAATATTCCTATCACTTTAACACACATCTTCCCTTTAAAAAAAAAACAACAAAAACAACAACCTGAGGACAGAGAGGGGTATAGCATTTTATTAAATGTACATGACACTGAGGATACAAAAACACCAGCATGGGATGAATTTACTAATCAAATGCAGACCTGGTCTACATTGTAGTATGACACTGGAAAGGAAATATCTCTTCAAAAGGTTTATTTTAAATCCAAAAGAAAATTAGAGAATGTTGAAATACAGAGGAGTCTACGGGGTGGCAGGGAGCAAAGCTGGAGAATAATTGATGCAAGTAGGGAAGCGGAGCTTCAGCCCAGGGCAGAGGGTCCATACTGTGTACAGAGTGCTTCAATCAAATTGCCATGCTTGGAGAGGCAAAGCAATGGTTAGAGCTGGGTGAAGCTCGGCCATTTCTCTTACTGCTTCCATTGGAGGAATTTTAGAGGTTTTGCACTGTAGCTCCTTCGTTCCTTACCCCAAATGTCACCATGAAACCCAGCCTACCAGGCTGTGGTTGTAGCAGCAATAGTGGTTTAAGGAGCTTCCCTTTCAGGTGCTCATTCTCACCCTTCTGAGCACCTCAGCATTGTCCTGACAGCTATTTGTGTGGCCTTATTTAAATCAGATCAGTGAATTGGTCTGGGTTTATTATTTTCCAGGTTTATTTTTAAACCCGGATCCGTTCACTGCCACAGTTTACAGCGTGGCCCCACGAACTGCTGTCTTGCCACAGCCAAGAGGCCGCAGGCTGAGTTCAGTGCTGGGAACCAGCACGTGGGGTGGGCACAAACTCCATAAGCTGGTGTGGCTGCTGGCCCCCCCATGCCGCGCTCTGATTTCTCAGATAGAAGCATAATTGTTTTTTCACAGACTTTGGTGGGAAGTTCTAATTCTTATTGTTCATCCTTGCTCTGCCTTTCATTATGAGGGGTGTTGGGTCCCCTCGTTGCTGTAATGAGAACCAAGAAAAACATAATTCAAAGGGAAATATGAAAATGCTCTTCAAAATCAGATGTGTGAAACACTACAGCTAAAAGATATATGTGAAGTGCTGGTTAGAGGATGCTGGAGCAGAGGCAGCTTAGAAGTTTTTTTGTTTTTTTTTTCCCTCTTTCCATTATTCTCCAGAAGGATGAACTCTCATTTTTATTTCATGCAGAGTCTCTGAGCACTTAAAGCAGTATTTTTGTATGCTGTGAAGTTGAAGAGAACTATTTTCACTTTAAAACTTTATTTCTTGGAGTCTTTGTTTCTAGGACTCGTGAGACATGGGATTTGGATAAGGAAATGGCTTTCACCCTGTATTTCTCTCTGTCTTCAGGCAGAAAAGTCACATGTTTACAAGTGGGAAAATTGACACAAACTACATGGGGCAAATCCACCGATTCCCTCTTTTCTTCAGAAGACTTTTCAAATAGAGTAGGTTGAGTGTTTTCTTTAGTTTTGTTTATTTGTTTGTTTGGTTTTTTCTCAGAAAGCATTGCTGTATGCCACGTAGCACATTACATATGCCATGCAAGCCCAAAATGCTTATAGGCACATATTCTGCTTCTTCGCTTTTGACCCCACCAAACCAGCTTTCTCTACAGCATCTTTGCACATGTTATGAATATAAACCCCTGAAAATGGATGTGATGAGGGCCTGTTTGATTGTGTTACGTGAGAGGGAACTGTGCGCGCCACATTTTCAAAGGGGTGGGATGCCTTCTGAAGAGGGCAGGGGGGGTTCTGTGGATCACAGCAGGGCAACTGTATATGGAAACCCAGCCATTCTTGCTGGCTTCTTATAAGCTGCCCACAGAGTACAAACAATGCCAGACACATGATGTATGGATTTGATTCATTTTAAAAAAAAAAAAAAAGTAATAAACCCCCTTCAAATTGTAAACTAGGTTACATTTTTCAGACACGGTTCCTGCAACAAATTCTCTTCAGTCTTATTTATGAGAAACTAGTGACTTCTGTAAATGTACATGGCTGAGTCCCAAGTCCTCGAGGTTTTCTGGGAGAAAAAGCTTTCAACAAAGTTGCAGTGGCAATGGGTTGTCCCTTATACCAATTAATCACAGAGGAAATCTGCCACACATCTGTCAAAGCAGGTTCCTTTCTCAGTCGCTGCCCCCAGCACTTGAAGACAGCAGGGCCGATGGCAGAGTGGCGGCTGGAATAACAAAAATGTGGGGTGCCACTGCTCTGCTTGGGCTTTTTCCCCAAGGACAGGCTGGCGCTGCCCGCAGGCATCTCGCTTTCCTGTTTTTCCTGCCCTTACCAGTGCGATACTCCAGCTGGCCTCTCCCTCCAGATGGGCAAGGTCTGGCCCTTGGGTGTCAGGGCAAGGTGGAGTTCAGCAGCAGTTTGGCTCAGTCTCAGGCTTGAATCCGACTCTGCTGTTGCCATTTGTACCAGCTGAGTCAGGCCCCATCCACGACTGCCCTTCGCTTATTCTCTGCTCCTTCTACTGCTTTGCAGGGCAGCCCAAAAGCTTATAACGCAGGCAAGTCTTCCTCCACTCCTCCCCCTTGCTCTCAGCAACATAGATGTGTTGTAACAGAGACGATTTCAAAGGGATTTAATCTATCAGGGTGCCAAACTGCTTCATGCAAGAGAGTTCTGTGTAATGGGAAAGCCTTTTAATGAGGAGGATGTGTGCAGCAGTGAACAGCTTCAGATTTCACTGCTAGATGTGCAGGAGAGCAAACCTTGGCACTGAGCAGCATGTGACTTCACATCCCCGTGCAGCTTTTAAGGATGTTTAAACTTCAGCAGGTAGTTGGCCTCGCAAAATGTTTTAAAACAAGGAGAAAACTAGATCATGTATAATGGGCTGTCAGTCAGCAGAAGGACTCAGCCATGTCTTTTTAGTCTGTTTTGGTAAGGGAAGGTCAGGAAGGAGATCTGAACCACAAGCTGATTCAAAAATGTTTTATTTTTTGTAAACAACTACATCTGGAAGTAGTAAACTTTCAAAGTTTGAGCCAGCCCCTCACCACCTCCACACACCCCAGCCTGCCTGAAATGAATCCAGCAGCAACCATTGATTTCCATTGCCTTACAGAGCTGGGATATGATCACACCACCTCTGGGCCAGAAGAGAATACAATCACTCACTCTGAGTCATTACATAAGCTAAAGTATGTGATTTATTAAACCACAAAAAATAGGTTGTACTAACATTGAGAGTCTGACTTGAAACCACAGGAGGAGCGACATGCAGAGTTAAGGCTGGGACTCCCTCCTTAACCTATCTTGTGGTGCCTGGGCATTGTGTGTGACCTGTGAAATCACCCCTGCTTTGGAGACTCCCTGAAAGGCAGCAGACAGAGGCAAGGATGGCATTTGAGCCGTAACGCTGCTTTTTCTTGCTTTTGTGGGCTTGAGTCGTGTTTAGCAAAGTGACGATTTAATTTTCTTTTCTGGTTTCGTTGGATCCTGTTCTAGTCTTCCTAGACTTGGCCCATTACCTTGGAATTCAAAAGAGCAAATATATAAAATGATAAATAATAGGAAACATTTGGAAATCTAAAATGTTTCAGTGTAATATACAGGCAACTCTCCCAAATAGTCTGTGTTTTATTTCTCATTTTCAGTCTCAGTGGAGCTATACGAGACACCACCTATTAATGAGTTCTTAGGGATTCCTTACTCTGTAGGTCACTGCACCAAGAGCGCATAATGTTTCCAAAGTGCAAATAGCAAACAGCGTCTTCAGCCTTCCCTGTCTACCTAAAGTCTGCATATGTCAGGCGTATGGCTAGAGTGTACTCAGGTTATTGCCCTATTTTTCATACTCTGTACCTGGGTCTGTGCTACTGGTTGTTGTTGGAGACAAGATCAGTTCTGGGGCTGGGTGGGATGCTGCCCCAGTATGGCTGTCCCTGTGTTCTTAAACTCTTTTCTGGACAGGTTGTGTACTTAGTAGTGTATGTGTTTAAAGTAATCGTTTTGCATCCATAAACAGTTAGTGCAATGCAAAGATGTTACTGAGTGCATCAATTGTTGGCTTCTGGTCCACGTTAGTGAGCATGAAACATTTGTTACAGACATTCTATGTTTTACAGTCTTCTGTTCCACTTAGACAAGCAGATTTGTGCAAAAAAAAAAAATCAAGGATCTCTGTGCATTATAGTTAGAGCACAAAATCTGCCGGGTATTAGGCAATGACCTAAGGGAAGGTGATCACTGGCTTCTGATGTTGGCTGTGGAAGTGACTCCAACAGCACAGAACATCATTTCATACCTGAGCAGTTCAGGGATGTAGTCTCACTTCACTGTGAGCCTGATATTGCTGTGCAAACCCGTTCTGTGGTATCCCTGTTGGCTTTGGTTCTTCTGTTGAATATGGGACTCTAAATAAGCAACAGATATTTAAGACTTCAGTAGAATTTGGGGGGATGTAACAGCTGTTTTGCCCCTTCTTGTTTTTCATGTTTGGTTGCGTTATAAGGGACTGTTCTGGATGAAAAGGCAGTATCCCTAGCCAGGCAGTACAGAATATGCTACAGAAAGGAATTACCCTAGACTCTGCCTGCATTAGAAATGTTTTGGAGGTTAATCATCATGTAGTTTCTTCTGGCACATCTGTACTGCATGTCCTGGAGACATTCTGAAATGGTCCCCATTGATGTACAGGGTTTGAAACCACCATTTCCATTAGACCAGTTTTCAGTAAGTCTGAGCTCATCACACCCCGGGACTATGTTAGGTCTAGTGGATGCAGCCGTGGTGCCAAGAGGAGAGTCATATTAGAAAGCTTCTCCTTTTGTGAGTGAATTGCCTGTAAGCTCAGCTTTGTGAGTGACAGCGACACAGAAGACAAGTCACTGCTCATCTAATCTTTCCTTCATCTGACTCCTTATTCCCAAACATCCTACCACCTTCATGTCACTAAATAAGAAGAGAAAAACATTATATATTTCTCTGGGGTTTTTTTTGTTTGTTTTGTTTGGGGCTTTTTTCTAGCTCAGGAGTCTCACTCTACAAAGCAAAACACCCAAACACATAATCTCAAATCACAGTGACCTCTATGTCGCCATAAGACCGAAGACCCAGTTGTTGCTGCACCTTCCATTTTCATGGGCTCTACAAAAACAGAACAGTACCAAAATTTAAAGTATAAGTGTCAAATTTACCCTCACACTGTCCATAAATAAATCCTTTGTAATCCCTGCTTATTCATTCCCCTGTTATAGAGCTACACTGCAGTCCAAACTCCACACCATCTGCTATCTTCTAGGAACAGTGTATTGCTCAGGATTTCCCCTTCAATTTGAATTGATGGAAACATCAGAAGAGCCACGTGGAGGTGCCAAATGGAATACAGCACAGCCCAACGTGGGGCCAGACCATTACCAGCTGTGTGTGCAGGATGACCAGGCAATGGGAAAGTTGCTTGGAAATTTAAAATTTCAGTGTGTGGGTGTGCAATTTTAGCCAAGTAGGTCTCTTTTCAGGTGGTCTGTTTTTTGGGAGAAAGCTCTTAGGAGGTGTTTGCAGAGCACCATCGTAATCAGGCTTGACTCTGACCCAGGGCTCTGGTCCCAAGAGTGGCAGATAAAAGTAAGCACAAAGCACAGAGAAATTAAATAATCAACCAGCAAACCTCCTGACAGCTCAAGTTCCTCCACCCTTCCTGGATATTGCAAGCGCAGGACTCTGACTCTCAAAGCATGGCATTTCGAACAAGGCTGAGGGTGTGGCAGACTGCAGAGAGGCTCCTTGTGCAGCCTCCTTCCACAAAATGGCAGAAACCAAATGTGTAAGTGGGTGAGATGGGGCACACGGGGGCATGGCCGAATCAGTGCCATGCTGCAGAAGTCCTGGGCAAGCATGCACTCTGCACTGACACTGGGCATCAGGAATAAACCTCTCCATTGCGATGCTGTCTACACGTGGCTGCTGTGAGCTGTGACAGGAGCTTTCTTTCAAGGCTAGGTTGAGTTCCAGAAAGTGTCTGCTGCAGAGAGAGGGCTGTCCAAAGGGCTCTGGGGACATGTCCTCCCAACTTTCAGCAGGCAGAGATGATTCCTGATCCCTGGAGGATGATCTTGTCATGCCCATCTGGACCTTTGCCTCCTTCATCCCCACCACTTTTTATCATGAGGTTCTAAGTGTCACCTGAGCCCTTTGGATAAACAAGGTTGCATTGTACATTGCTTATTCCCATGAAAGAGCACAACAGCCCCTTTGAAGTCATTACAGCCTCCTGTTCAAGGGCTCCCGGGGCAGATCGTACAGGGCCTGACTCCTCCTTTCCCTAGCAGAGGTCTTACATCCATGTGGGTCTGCTGCTTCTGGGAGAGCTATCTGCATTTACATCAATACAGGAGCAATAGTGGAACAAAACTCTCAGTTTGTTTACTATGCTGAGCCCTTGTCTGCAGTCTGTTGTATTAATTGTGCAGAGTCTTCAGTTAATAAAATGCATTGTAAAATTACTCTTGGAAAAGAAGTCGCTGCACATGGGAATCAGTTACTTTCCCAGACAAAAACCCTTAATAGTTTTTAATATTCTCCCCCCTGTACTCGAGAGCAGAAGTCTGTGTTTAGGATTTATAGGAAAAAGCTTATGCAGAATTTATTAGTCTTTAAAAGACATCATTTGCTACTGCTTAGCATTTGTGTGCTTATTTGTGTACTTAAAGCAAAGAACAGAGAAAAATTTCCACCTCTCCCTTTCTTTACCCTGGACTGAGGCCCTGTATGCCCAGTCTCGTCCGGTACAGAGTTTTTTTATAAATGAGTAATAAATGAAAATAGTTTCTATATTTTTAATGGAAACGCTGACTTGACCTTAGCTGTAGAGGGCCACGAAAGGTGCTGCTGCAATAAAGGAATGACTTCATCAGGAAATCAGGAAATCCTCATTCAAACCTCAAAATATATAAATATATCCATTTATTCCATTGTGAATCAAATGATGCCATGTCCTGTAATTAAGGATGCTGGCAGCCAAATTGTATCATACACTTATTTCCATCACAGTACATTAGTGGCTCAGCAACTTTGGTTTCTTGGTCACCTGCTTCGGCAAACGTCCTTGGAGCTTTGTTTCACAGCTTATTTGGTGGTGACAGATCCTTTATTTATTCC
>VZTV01120445.1:5141-19426 GCA_013400875.1 Anhinga rufa
CCCATCACAGCAATGACGTGTCCCATCATGGCCATGACATGTCCCATCACAGCCATGACATGGCCCATCACGGCAATGACGTGTCGTGTCCCATCACAGCCATGACATGGCCCATCATGGCAATGACATGTCCCATCACGGCCATGACGTGGCCCATCACAGCCATGACATGGCCCATCATGACAATGACGTGTCCCATCACGGCCATGACGTGTCCCATCATGGCAATGACGTGTCCCATCACGGCCATGATGTGTCCCATCACAGCCATGACATTTCCCATCATGGCCATGACGTGTCCCATCACGGCAATGACGTGGCCCATCATGGCCATGACATGACCCATCACGGCAGTGACGTGTCCCATCACAGCCATGACGTGTCCCATCATGGCCATGACATGGCCCATCATGGCCATGACATTTCCCATCATGGTAGGGGTGTTGACCCAGTCTGTCCCCATGTCCCTGAGTCCCCATGTCACCTTCGGCGCAACGGCACACGTCCCCGTAGCAGATCTTGCTCAGTTGCCCACCGTCCTTGTCCGGATGGTAGAAACGGGTGCAGCGATCATCTGCAGGGACACGGGGACATGAGGTGGGGGTAAACACAAGGGGAAAGGGCCAGGGGAGACATGGGGACAGAGGGGTGACGCGTGGAGGGAGAGACAGGGGGATGCAAGGGGACATGGGGACACAGGGACGGGGAGGTCAGCAAGCACATGGTGGGACAAAGGGACAGGAGGGGACGCAGAGGGAGGACAGAGAGGGGACTTTGTGGTAGCAGGGGGCCCAGAGGAGAGTGTGGGGACAGAGGAGACCTGTGGGTGACACAAGGGGACATGGGGCGCACCGATCTTGTAGTAGCTGTAGACGGTGACAGACGCGGGCTGGATCAAGCCCACCCGGAATTGCTGGTGGGCCTTGAAGGAGAAACACTCCTCGGCCTTGTGTGAGACCTGGGGGTGGGGACAGAGGGACACGGGGACACGGGGACATGGGGATGGCAGTCAGCTGGGCTGGGAGTCAGCGCCCCAACCCCCAGCCTGGCCCTGTCCCCAGCCGCGTCCCTGTGCTGTCCCTAACCATGACCTGGTCCCATCCCAGTCCTTGTCCCCACCAGTGAGACCCTTTTCCTGCCCCCACCTCCGTCCCCATCCATGTCCCCAACTTCATTCCCATCTCTGTCTCTGTTCTGGTCCCTATCCATGTCCCCAACCCCACCTGTGTCCCCATCCCACCCCATCCCAGTCCTCTCCCCAGCTTCATCCTCATCCCTGTCCCCATCTTGTCCCTCCCCATGTTCCCGAATCCATCCTATGCCCATCCTTGTCCCTGTTCCCACCCTGTCCCCATCCCTGTCCTCTCATGTCCCCATCCTGTCCCATCCCGTCCCCATCCCCACGTCCCTCGCGCCCCCCACGTTCCCCGCGTCCCCACCTTGTCGAGGTAGATGACGACGTTGCTGCGGTCCGACTGCGCTTGGTCGATCTCAAACTTGGAGATGTACCTGTCCACCCCGTCCGTGAGCTGGGGACAGGGACACGGTGACACCGGGCGTGCGGGATGTGCAGGGACACGCGGGGACACACAACCGCATCGGGATACAGGGATGTATGGGCACAGGGGCACGTAGGGGCACAGTGATGCTGGCCACATGGGACACACGTGGCCATGGCAGGATACAGGGGACTTGCAGAGATGTGGGGGACATGGGGACATGGAGACAGTGACACCGGGGGACACAGGGACACGGGGCCATGGAGGAAAAGGGAGGGACACAGCGATGCAGTGGCACAGGGGAATATGGGGACACAGTGACACGTAGGGACACACGGGAATGTGGGGACACAAGGGCATGGGGGACACACGTGGGGGTTGGGGAGATGTGGGGACAAGGTGGCACGAAGATGCAAGGTCCTGTTTCTCCCCTGGGTCCCCCCGTGTGTCCCCATGTCCCCACACTTACCCTTTTCAGGTCCTGGAGGTCAGGCAAGAAGCCCGTGAGCATGGAGATATCGAGGATGGACATGGTGGCATCCACGTTGTCCAGGTGCCTGTGGGGACAGGGCTGAGGCCACCTGCCTGTCCCCAACTGCCCTATTGTCCCCGGAATCCCCACCCCTGAGGTCCCTGTTCCCAAGGATAGGACAAAGTGGGGCCGAGCCCTGTTTGGCCCCAACGTCCCCATCCTTTCCCCTGACGTCCCTGTCCCCAGTATCCCCATTCTCCTCCCCGATGTCCCCATCGTCCCCAGCCTGTCCTACCTGGTGCAGACGGTGATCTTGATGGAGCGGATGGTGCCTTCCTGCTCCCTGCCTGTGGGGGGACACGGGGGCATGGGGGACATCAAAGGGGACGTGGGGTGTCGTGGAGGGTACACACAGAGGACGTGGAGAGGGATACAGGGGGACATAGTCAGGATGACATGGCGGGGGGGGACATGTGGGGGACTCACCAGTCTTCACGTCCTCCACCTGCACCTGCAGGTCGAAACTGTCACACTTGTTGTCCTTCTCGGGGACCTTGGCGTTGTAGACAGTCACCACCGTCATCGTCCCCTTGCCCGTGCCCTCAGCTTTCACCGTGAAGTCCTCGTTGAGCTTGGTCTGTGGGGAGAGGGGACGTTGGAGAGGGGCAGGGACATCCCCTAGGAGGGACGTGGGAGGGATGGGGCATCCTGGGCCATGGAGGCATGTGGGAACATGGGGGGGGNGGGTGCAGAAGGGACAGGGACATCCCAGGACATGGAGGGGACAAGGAAATCAGAGGACATGGAGGGACATGAAGGGGACAGGGACGTTCCAGGTCACATCAAGGGATGGGACATGGAGGGACATCCCAAGCCTTGGAAGGACACAGAGGAGACAGGACATGGAAGGGATGTGGCAGGGACAGGGCATAGCGAGGGGACAAGATTGTCCTGGGACATGAGGAGACACAGAGGGGACGGGGACATCGCATGGACAGCAGCAGCAGGGCGAGCAGTGCTGCATCCCCATGGTCCTGATGGTGACCAGGGTGCCGGTACCTCGGCGGAGCGTGCCACCAGGGCGTTGCTGTTCTCGATGCGGTAGGTGATGGCACTGGCACGGCGCGGCAGCAGCACCGACACGTCGAGGCTGATCTTAAGCTGTCGTGGAGTTGCTATCTGGTACTGGGCCAACGCTTGGAATACCAGCATGGTGGCCTGCAGGGACACCTGTGTCACCAGGGCTTGGGGGACACCGTCTGGAGCATTCGCAAAGCTCATTGGGTGGCCCCGAGCCCAGGGTGACCCCAAGTCCCTGGGGCCACCTGATATCCCCTGCAATATACCCTTGGGGGTCTTATGGAGCAAAGGTGTCTCCCAGGGACAGGACGTGTCCCTGAGGGTCCCCAGGGTCTGGAGGTGTCCCCTGGGACTAGGGTGTCCCCCAGGGACAGGCCTTTTGGGTTTTCCAAAGTCCTTGAGATCCTGTGAGACCAGGGGTGTTCCCGAAGAACATGCCATGTCCCTGGGGGGTCCCAAGGGCCCTGAGGTGACCCCCAAACCCTGAGGGGTCCCCCAATGCCTTTGGGGTCCCATGGGACCAGAGGTGTCCTCCAAGAGACATGCTATGTCCTTGGAGTCCCTGGGGCCACAAGGTGACCCCTCAACTCCCAACAAATTCCTCAACCTCTATCTTCCTGTCCCACTTCCCCACGGCAGCGGGTGCCAGGACAGCACCCATGGGTGCCAGGGGGGTCCGTAGCCCACCTGAGTTGATCCATAGCCACCACCGAAGTAGTTCTGCTGGGCAAGCCAGTGGGCCACTGGCCCCGTCAGCTCCACCTTCTCCATTTGCAGCAAGGCCAACAGCGCGTAGGACGTCCCCTCGATGTTGTAGGTACGGGCGTTGCGTTCCTCCCAACTTCTGCTCCCTGGGGTGACACGTGACATGACATGTCCGGTCCCTCAGCACCCTCTAGGGATGATTTCTCCCCCCACCAAGTAACCCAAAATCACCTCTGCCCCTCCCTCCCCAGTTTTGCCACCCCGGGTGAGACGTCACCTTTGGAAAACTTCATGAGAACTTTCTCGCTTTTGAGTTTCCCTGTCATGGCCAAGGCATAGGAGGTCAAGGCCACCGTGTAGGGCCGGGCCAGCGACTGGTACCTCCGGGCAAGGTATTCGGCGGCTTTGGTGATGCTAATATCCAAGTTCTGGGCAGAAAGGATGGTAAGTTTGGATTCTCAAGTAGCTGCCATAAGGGTTGGGCACCTCGTCTTGATGCACTGTCCTATGTGACAGGTGCCAGTTTTCCCCCCTCTCCCCACGTGGGGTTGAGGGCCACTCACATTGACACGGTCCTTGCAGATCTTCTGGGCCTCCTGCAGCGCGATGAGGACAAAGGCTGTCAGTGACACCTCGGGCTCGGCACCCTGGTAGCCTCCCTGCGTGACAAAATGGAGGGAAAAAAAACCCCTCAGGATCGTGTTTTTCACAGCAAACTCTGTCCACACAACTCTTGTCCCTGTCACCCAACATAGTCCTTTCCCCACAGCTCATTCCAAAAGCCCATCCTTGAGCCAAGAGGGCTTTGGCCACCAGCAGGGACAGGATTTGGATCACCCCATACCACCATCTCCTTATGGATGACGGGAGCATCCTCTTGGAAAACCCCATCTGGCTGCTGCTTCTCCAGGATGAGCCATTTCACAGCACCACAAACCACCTCAGGCTCAATGTCTACCAGCTTGATGGCCATGGCAAAGACTTTGGCCACGTAGGCTGTCAACCTGGGAACAGGAGGACCTTAGCATCATGTCCAACCCTATCACCCAGACCTGCGTGGTGGTGGCAACGTGACCCTCACCAGGTGCTTGCTGGCCTGTCCTTGAAGGCGGCATAGGAGCTGTCACTTTTCCGGAAGGCAAGTTGTTGTATGTAACCTGGAGAGCAGATGGTGGTTGGCCAACAGAAGGAGCACCCAGGGGTGGCTTCAGACCACCGATGCCCTCCAGCCATTGGCCAACACAAAGAGCACCCAGCCAAGCTGAGGTAGATTTGGGCCACCACCCTTCTCTGGAGCACATTCCAGTGCAAACCAGTAGCTCTAGAAATCCCCAAACTGATAGCACTCAACCTATGTCTTCTTCAAAGGTGCAGGTTTCTTCAGCACCTTGGATGATGGCGACATTTTGCACCCCAAGAGAGGAAACCAGGGGATGCTCCCACCCTCTGGGGGATGCTCCCACCCTTTGAGGGATGCTCCCACCTTCTGAGGGATGCTCCTACCTTTCTTAATCAAGGCGATGGCCTCACCGCGGCGGTCAACACCAAAGTTTTCCCACTGCAACGTGCTGTCCAGGTAGTGGGTGGCAATGACAGTGGGCGTCATCCCGATCATGTTCTGCTCCCCACAGCCCGCTGGTGTCGTGATGAGGTGCTTTAGCTTGTTCCCATCGATGGCTTTCTCCACCATGATGGACACAGGGTTGCCTGGACCAGAAGAAGGGGAAGTGTCAAGCCAGGAGTGTCCTGCCCTCTCCCAGCTCGTCCCCACATGTGTCCCTTCCCCTGCTCTCACCTTGGATGCTGACTTTGGTCTCCGACTCAGTGTTGGGGACAATGTCAGAGAGGTTTGTTGCCTTCACCCTCTCTTCCTGTACACCATCTGCAGAGCAGGGAGGCCAAGATGGAGATGGGTGACCCCACATCCTCATGTCCATCCCTTCCCTGAGGTGACCCAGCACTGCCCCACATCTGCAGCAGGACGTCCCTTGTCCCTCAAGGTGTTCCAGAGCCATACCAGGATGTCCCTTCTCCCTTGAGATGCCCCCGCTCTATACTAGGCTGTCCCTTGTCCCCAAGGATGACCCAGACCCACAGCAGGATACCCCTCGTTCCCCAAGATGCCCCAGCCCAATAGTGGCACATCCCTTGTCCCCCAAGATGCCCCAGTCCTACCCTTGGTGGTACACCCTTCATCCCCCAAGATGTCCCAGACCCACAGTAGGACTTCCCTTGTCCCCTGAGATGTCCCAGATCCTTCTCTCAGTGGGACATCCCTGTGGGGCTGAGACATCCCCAAGACCAGCTGGGGTCACTCACTGATTCCCTTCGTCTGTGGGTCCAGCTCAACTATCTTCACCGTCTTCTCCAACCTCATCCCTTCAGGCTGCAGTGGTGAGAGTCCAATGCTAAAGGTTGGGTTGGTTTTGGGTCCCCCCTTCCCAACTTCTCTGGGTTGCCCAGGAAAGGTTTCCCAGTGTAAACCAGCACCCCCCAGGTCATGGGACAAACTGGGAGAGGCCCAGGAGACCACACCTGAGCATCTAGAGGGGTGGACCCTTCATCCCTGGGTACCAACACCAGGATGAAAGTGGAGACAAGGATGTCACAGGGATACCATGCTGGAGACATCTCAGGGATGGAGGTGGCACCATGTGGTGGAGATGCCATGAACAACAACGGCCACTCACCACTACTTTCAGCTTCTTCTTGATACCGTCAGCCACAAAGCTGCCCCGGACGGCTGCCTTCACCTCGACGTCGTGCAGCCCCAGCTGCAAGGGCACAATGACGAAGGGCACGGCCCACGATGACTGGGGTTTCACCTTGAGGATCTGCTGGTAGCGCATCTTGGAGGTGGAGGCGCTGCACAGGGCTGGGTTGTGCATCAGCTCCACGCGCACCTGCAGGGCACAGAGATGTTGGCCGTGGTGTTCAGATGGCCACAGAACCCCCCAGAAGCCCGGGTGTGGGACCCCTGCAAACCGTGATTTCGTGCGTCCAGTAGTTGTAGAGGATGGCGCGGATCTCCACCTGCTCGTTCCTCACCACAGAGTAGGGCAGGCGCAGGTCGATGAAGAACTCCTTCATCACCGTAATCTCATAGGGGTCAGCCACGCACAGTCCTGTGGGGTGGTCCCCAGGGACGTGGGGTTCAGGGTTATGGGCATGACAGGCCCCTCATGTCCCAGGGACATCCCCAAGGCTTTCAGAGATCCCTCAAGTCCCAAGGAGTCCTCCCAAGGCTTAGGGGATCCCTCAAATCCCAAGGAGTCCTCCCAAGGCTTAGGGGATCCCTCAAGTCCCAAGGACTGCCACCAAGCTTTGGGGGACCTCCCCAGAGTTTGGGGCACCTCTCCAGTGGTATGCACCCCTCTAAGATTTTGGAGATCCCTCAAACCCCAAGGAATCCCATGAGGCTTTAGGGGACCCTTCAAGTCCCAGGGACCACCCCTAAGGTTTGAGGAATTCCTTTGATCCCCAGGGACACCTTCCTACTTCATCACATACCCTTGGTCTGTGAGATGCTGACAGCCAGGACCTCCCATGTGGTGATGGAGTCCTTCAGGTACACAGGCAGAGTCTTCGTGGAGATTCTGGAGAGGATGGGAATGACCAAGGTGGTCATAAGCAGCCCCAAGCCAGGCTGGGGAGGTGTAACCAGCCACCAGGCTGGAGTAGGGGGCATCATAGCTGGTCCCCAAGCTAGACCAGAGGGGTGTAGATGGCCCCTGAGCTCGACCAAGGTGTCATAGCTGGTCCTGAGGCAGCACAAGGGGATCAAAGGCTGGACTGGGGGGGGATCATAGCTGGTCTCCAGACTGGGCAAGGCAGTGTCCAGGGCTGGACAGGGAGGAGATAATGACCCCCAAGTTGAGCCATGGGGTGGAGGGATAGTGGGCAAAGGCACAGGGCTCACCCCAGCTCATTGGGCTGCTCCGTCAGTGACTCCACCCGCCACAGCCAGCTCTCCGGGAAGAGGCTGCGTGAAGTGATGTCCTCATCAGCCAGGAAGTCATCGTCCTCCTTGCCTGGGGGTGGCAGTGTCCCTCTTGAACCGTGGCTTCAGGGCCCCAGCCCCTGGGTGGAGCCAGTATCACCCCAGCATCGCCCAAGCACCACCCTTCTTCTGCCCAAGCATGACCCAACTTTCACCTAAGCATTGCCCAAAATTCATCCAAGGATTGCCCAAGCAACGCCCAAGGTTCACCTGGCCTTTACCCAAGCTTCACTTAAACTTCATTTAAGCTTCACCCAAGCTTCACCCAACCGCCAACCCCGCCATCACCCCACCATTGCCCAGCACTTGCTTCGAGCCAGGTGAAGGAACTCGTGCTGCTTCTGGCTGTGGATGCCCTTGATGTAGTTGCAGCAGTCGAGGAAGGCCCGAATGCAGGCTTCTCCGTCCTGGATGTAGTTGGTCCGATGCTCGCAGCTGTGGCCCATGGGGTTTTCCTTCATGCCATCCTCACAACACTTGCGCAGGGCCTTGTCCGTGTACTCAGCCGCTGCCAGCACCGAGGCACCCGACTGGCACCAAGTCCCAAAGACCCTGGCCTGAGGGCCGCCAGGGACTTGGGACACTGGTGTCCTTTGGGATATGGGGTGCTGTGGCATCACCAGGGACATGGGACACTGGTATTCACTGGGATATGGGGTGCTGTGGTATCACCAGGGACTTGGGACACTGGTATTCACTGGGACATGGGACACTCTGACGTCCCTCAGGGACTTGGGACACTGGTGTCCTTTGGGATATGGGATGCTGTGGCATCACCAGGGACATGGGACACTGGTATTCACTGGGAGATGGGACACTCTGATGTCCCTCAGGGGCTTGGGACACTGGTATTCACTGGGATATGGGGTGCTGTGGCATCACCAGGGACATGGGACACTCTGATGTCCCTCAGGGGCTTGGGACACTGGTGTCCTTTGGGATATGGGGTGCTGTGGTATCACCAGGGACATGGGACACTGGTATTCACTGGGACATGGGACACTCTGACGTCCCTCAGGGACTTGGGACACTGGTATTCACTGGGATATGGGGTGCTGTGGTATCACCAGGGACTTGGGACACTTGAAGTCCCTCAGGGGCTTGGGACACTGGTATTCCTTGGGNTGGTATTCATTGGGATATGGGGTGCTGTGGTATCACCGGGGACATGGGACACTGGTATTCACTGGGACATGGGATGCTCTGGTGTCCCTCGGGGACCTGGGACACTATGGTATCCTCAGGGACATGGGGCAATCCGGTGTCCCCTGGGGCACAGGACATTCCAGTGTTCTTGGGGACATGGGACACTCCCAGTGCCACCTACCCTTGGTGCCTTTGTACTCGATGAGCAGCATGGAGCGGCGCTTACGTTTCGCAGGCTGGAGACACTGGACCTCTGGGGAGGGAGAGGACACAGGTCAGGACCCCACGGTGTCACAGCCCCAAACCCAGCTGTCACTTCCCCTTGACATGAATTTTCACATCCCAAAGCTTAGGGGGCACATCCCCCATCCTTGAAGTGCCACCTCCCCAAGGTGTCACCTACTCCCTCCCCAAGGTGCCACCCCAGGTTGTCCCAGTCCCCAGTATGTCCCCTACCTGTTCGCTGCGGCGTGGTGATCTTCATGTTGGTGGCCAGGCTGAGGCCAGCATCAGCAAAGACACCCACGTTGTTCCTCCCGCTGCCTGCGGTGCAGCCGATGTCACCCTTCTCCACCGTGTCCCAAACCTGTGGCCAACAGCCATGACAGCCACTGCCATCACCCGGGGACAGTGGGGACGGGGACCCAAGCACCCACCTTGGACTGGGTGAGCTTGTTCTTCTTGCTGAGGACGAAGACACCCTTATCCACAGCCACCAACCCCACATGGGCATTGTGGTCACCCTCAATGTGTAGCCGCATAGGCGTCCCCGGTTCGTGCACCCGGTTGTCAGCCTCTGTCGCTCCCTTCACCACGAGCTGCCAGGGGACAGGGGATGGGGGAGTCATGTCCACGGGACACTCAAAAAATCCTTCACCACACCCCCAGGAGCTGCCCCATGGGGGTACCCCAACCCCACAGGGTGTTGGAGTCCTCCAGGGGTAGCTGATGGCTGTGTCCCCTACCATGGAAGGTCTGGACCATCAATGGGCCACCTGGGCCACCCAAGGCCTGCCATGAGATGCCCAAGCCCCTCATGGTCTATCCAAACCACATAAGTGACACTTAATCCCCATCATGGGCCACCCAAGGCCCTCAAGGACCACCCAAGTCCTTCCAAGGGCTCCCAACCCCCTCAAGGGCCACCTCAAGGGTCACTCAAGCCACCTCCAAGGCTCAGCCAATCACCCCCAGGGGCCCCCCCCGACCCCTGGGACAGCGGGGACACACTCACGGTGCCCATGCAAGTGTCCTTGACGTCAATCCAGACAGAGTCAGCCACAATCTCGCCGGGCATCACGTAGTAGTAGGCCACAATACGGAAGGAGGGGATGAGCTCAGCTGTCACTGGCAGCGACATGGTGACCAGGCTCTGGCCAGCCTCGTGCCGCTGTTGCCCCACACGGATGATGCGTCCCTTGCTCATGATCTGCAGCGGGCGAAGAAAGGCAGGGTTGGCGGGCACCTGGACGCCTACGTCCCCAGGATGGGGGGCAGCTGGTTGGCAGAGGCCAAGCGCGCTCACCAAGTAGGTGAAGTGTGGGACGGAGTCACGGACGGCATTGCTGTTGCTCTTGAGGTGGAAGTTCACGGCGAGGTTGTTACCAGGCTGCACCTCGGTGGCCACCACGGCCAGGTGTAGGAAGTTGCCGGAACCATCCTGGCTCTGGTAAGCTTCGGCAGTCATGTCTCGTGAGGCCTGGCGGTCAGCAGGCAACCCCGCCTGCTCCGTCCGCACCTGCAACACAGGGGACACAGTGGCAGCGGGTCAACAAGGAGAAGCGGGGACCTGGGCAGGGGTCAACATGGAGGTCTTGGCCACCGTAGAGGTCTTGACTGTCCTGGTCTCCCTGACCCCTGCTGCCCTGGTCCTTGGTCAATGGTGATCATCTCCTTGGTCAACCTTATCACCTCTGCCATCCTGGATGTCTTGGCCATTCTAGTCAACTCAGCCACCTTGGTACCCCTGACAATGGCTCTCCTGGCCCTTGGCCATCCCATGGCTCTTGGTCACCAGTGAACCATGCTGACACTGGCTGCAGGCCACCACGGACAACTTGGCCACTATGGGCATCTCCACCGGTCTCCCTTGGTCTTTGATCACCCTAGATGTCTTGGTCAACCTAATTGTGTTGGCCGCCATGGTCCCTGGACACCAGCCATCCTGCTCCTTGGTCAACGGTGACCAGGATGGCCCTGGTCCTTGGTCACTCTGGACACCATGATTGCCACAGTCACCTCAGCCATGCTGGTCCCCCTGACCTTGGCCATCCTGGTCCTTGGTCAATGATGACTGGGGTGGCCCTGAGCCTTGGCCACCGTGGATGTCTAGGCCATTCTGGTCCCCCAGTCCTGCTGTCCTGGCCCTTGGTCAATAGTGACCATGATCCTTGGTCACCCCGGACATCTCAGCCATCTTGGTTGGCTCAGCAACCCCAGGTCTCATCCAACCACCTTGGCCCCCCCAGTTCCAAGGCCACCCCAGTACCTATCCCCACTCACAGTGATGGGGACAGTGTCCTGGTTGGCCGGCATGTTGAGGACCAGCTTGGCTGTGCCATCGCGCTGGGTGGAGACAAGACCCTGGAAGCCATCGGCCTTGACTGCGACACGCGGAGCTGGGGACTCATCTGGGTTAGTGACGTAGACCTGCAGGGGACGCGGTGTGACATGAGGACATTACATGGGGACGTGGCAGCTGGTGCCGTCCAGGTGACACAGGGGCAGACCATGGTCCCCGAGCCCTCTCCAGGTGACACAGTGATATGACATGGGGACAGACCCTGGTCCCCAAGTCTCCTCCACCCACAAACACCCGGGCTTGCCCCATCCCCATCGCAATGCTGGGGACCCTGGTACCACGGGGGTCCTGGGCCAATGCCACTGCCATCCCCATCACTGTCCCCAGATGCCATTACCATCAGATCGAAGGGCATCCCTGGCTTGAAGTACTTGGGGGTGTGGGTGAAGTGGATGGTGTACGGGGACTTCACGATGTGGATGCCAGTGCGCTGCGCCTCCACCATGTCACTGCCTGTGGTGGCCACAGGAACGGCCATGTCACCCAGTGCCAGGACAGGGCTCCCAGTCCCCCCAGGGACAGCCCCGTCTGACCTTGGGTGGCCCCAGATGTGGCCATCATCGATATCCCCAACCCCACCTGTCCTCATCCTCGCTGTCCCCAACCCCATGTCTCTCCATCCTCTGCTGTCCCCAGCCCCACGTGTCCCAGCCCCACGTGTCGCTGCTGTCCCCATCCCCCTATGTCCCCACACGTCCCCAAGCGTCTCCCCGCCTACCCGACTTGTTGAAGACTGAGACATAGAGCCCGTGGCCTCACACGCCCCTGCTGTCCCTATCTCCCCAAGTCCCCTGTGTCCCCCATGATCTCCCTGCACACCTGACTCGGTGAGTACGGTGACGGAGACGTAGAGTGAATGTCCCACCAGCTCCTGGGGGTTGGCAAATCGCTGCCGCAGCATGGCCATGGACAGCACGGCTTCCCCGTCCCCGTCGATCACCTGCGGCAGGGAGTTAGTGGAGCAGAGGACAGCTGGGATTGGGACAGCGATGGGAATGGGGACAGGGGATGGCAGAGCTCAGGATGAGACAGGGATGAGGATGGGAATGACAGGGCTCAACAAGGGACAGGGCCCAACAGAAGACTGGAATGGGGACAAGGGATGGGGACAGGAACAAGGACAGGGTCACCTGGACGCGCCGTAGGGACTGGGGGATGCTCTTCTTCTCGTCATCCACCATAACACCGAAGAGGACAAAGGCTGTCCCCTGCAGGCGCTTCCCATACAGGTACCTGGGTTCAAGCCACCACTGTCACCACTGTCACCATCAACCCATCCCCATGTCCCCATCACTTCCACATCACTGTCACCCCATGTCCTTGCATCCCCTTGTCATCCCATTGACCCAAGTTCTCACCACCCTGTCCCTGTCACCCCATCACCCCCGTCACCATTGGCACCATCCCCATCACCCTGCATCCATACCACCCCGTCGTCCCAGAGGACCTCGTGTAGGAGCATCACCCCACACCACCGCCCATGTGGGTGTCGCCCCCAAAATGAGCAGTTTTGGAGTCCCCATCCCACCTGGCCGTGATGGATACCCGGAAATCCTCCTGCCGGTCGATGTAGAGGAACTTCTCCTCTGGCTCCAGGACCACCTCAAAGCTTGGCAGCACTGGGGGCGGACACCCAATAGATCAGGGCATCCAGGACAGACACAAGGTAACTGGGTGTCTGGGGACCCCCACCCCACCTTACCGTACTCCTTGACTTCGAATTGGGTGCTGAAGACATGTTCTGGTGAGTCTTCAAATTTGGCCATTATCGTCCATGTCCCCAAGCTGGAAAAGGTGGGGGACAGGGTGAGGGGACAAGCTCGGGGCCAGAGATATCCCCAGGCCACCCTGGGAGGTGGCACCCACCTGACGACCTCAGGCAGGTTGTGGTTGAGGTAGAAGATGCCGGTCTTCATTGGCGAGGACACGGGCACTTGCTTGACGATGACACCATCAGGCGTCTGAAGGGACATGGAGTCATTGGGGACGGTGGCATGGGTGGCTGTGTCCCCATGTCCCTGCGTCCCCAGCGGTCACCCACCTTGACCTCCACGAGCACCGTCTTGGACGCTGGCTCCATGAGGTGGCCCAGAGCAAAGAGGCGGCAGAGCACTGGGAGGGGACACAGGGGTCAAGGTGAGCAGGGATGGTGTGGGGACATCCAGAAATGGGTGCTGGACCCCAAAATGGGTGCTGGGTCCCAGTGGAGATGCCAGGAGGATGTCCCCAAATGGGTGTTGGGCCCTGGCACCCCAAGGTCACACCAGCACCCCAAGGTGCTGTGGAGAGGACCTAACACCCCAAGATGCCACCAAGACTGCAAGGTGCCATGGAGGGGACCCAACACCCCAAGGTGCCATGAGCACCCCAACATGCCATGGTGAGACCCAGCACCCCAGGGACACACCAGTGGAGCTAGGGGTGTAGATGGGCTTGTCAGTCTGCAGGAAGATGTGGCCGCTCATGAGTGACACCAGCAGCACCTTCTCCACGATCACCTCTGCCACCCGCGCCGTCACGGAGACAAACTGCTTCCCCGCTGTCTGTGGCAGTGACTTGGCCGACACCTGAGGTGACAGAGGACACTGGGTGGCACCTGCGCCACAGGGACAGGGCAGGGGACACCAGATGGCACCCATGCCCAGGGAACGGGGCTGAGGATGCCAGGTGACAGTCCCCAGGGACTCCAGGGTGACCATCCCCATGGACCCCGGGGTGACCATCCTCTAACCATAGGGTGACCATCCCCAAGGACCCTGGGGTGACTGTCCCCAGAGATCCGGGGGTGACTGTCCCCAGAGA
>VZTV01120449.1:0-23645 GCA_013400875.1 Anhinga rufa
AAAACGAGCGGGTTTTCAGGTGATGAAAACACGGACATAACCAAAACTCATCCTGTAGCCTTTGATGTTGCTCCTATTAATACAGTACAAGAATACGAGGATGATCATGATCAAAATAATGTAATATCCAAGCGGCTGCAAAACCAGACCTTCCTGTTTTCTGGGAGTTCCGGTGCAGGTATCGGAAGTCAAACCGCAGCAGCAGAATGTGGGGATTTGAAAATGAACACATGTAAGCAAACTGTTCCTCCTTTGGCTCCGAGTGTTTCATTTATTTCCAGTAATGAGCCTTTAGCCTCTGGAATGAAAGGAAATGAACAACTTGGAACAATGTTAGAAGTAAAAGCAGATTGCCAAAACTCAGACAGGCGAGAGAAAACCCATACTATGAAGGTAGCAAACAAAGTAGTGCCAACTCATGTAGACTCTGAGAGAGACTTTTCAATTGGTAAAGCACTTTCTTCAGAAGAGGGTTTTAAAAATCCTCACTCAGTTGATGGCCTGCGCTTGAGGGGTGCTGAGGAGCCGTTACTAGCCCGTACGTCTGAACCACATAAGGGAAGTTCCCAATTGCCTTCGTTTTTAGAAAAGTCAGTTGTGTTTCCCTCTGGTGAAAACATGGACTTGACTGGAAGCTGTGTGGTAATGGTCCCCGATCACAACATCAACCCTGTTTTATCAGAAAGAAAAGCAGTACCTGGACACATTGTTCAAGATGAAAATAAAATAATGTCCTTAAAAAAAGGGGTCACGATGACAATAAATAGCGAGGAGCAGCCTGCGTGCGATGTGTACTCCTTGGTGTCCGGCAAGAAAACGTTAACCATGACTGGTTTGAAACATTTGCCTTTGGCAGGTGAGAAAACGACCATATTTTCAGAAGATGCTGATATGGACATCACCAGAAGTCATACGGTTTCAGCAGACAAGATAATTTTGCAGTGTAAAAGTTCAAATGATGACATAGCCTTAATTCCTGGAGATAAAACTTGTATTTTTACCTACAACAATGACATGGAAATAAGCAGAGTCGATACTATTGCAGCTGACAAATCTATGGAAGAGGCTGCATCTCAAGGGATGCTTAACATGGCTAAAAGGACTGGAAGGAGAAGCTCGAAGGGAACAGCAGGGGAAAAGACTGTTTTATTTTCACTGAACAATGAGAATAATGACATGGACATCACAGAGAGCCATACGGCTGCAATAGGCCATGAAATTGTCTTGCAAAATGAAGTAGGGCTTCATTCTGTCTCCTCGGCTCATCCTGCCAGAGCTGTTGTGTTCCCAAGTAGCCAGGTGGACACAGACATTACCAAGTCTTGCTCTGCTGATAAACTTACTCTAAGAGTTGTATGTGATGATAAAGTGCACGTGGACGAGGAGGTTGGACAGCAGGCGCTTTCAAACAGCGAAGCTACTGTGTTCCCTGCGGATGATATGGAAATCACTAAAGCCCATAACATGGCTTTGGAAGAGAATTCTCTGCAAGGTAGGCACCCGAGGTGGTCTGCTCCTCTGACTTCCACAATTATGTTTACGAGTTGCCAGGCTGACATGGAAATGACCGAGTCTCACTCTGTTGAGGAACGTATTGGAAGGGTCTCCTGTGAGGCTAGACTGGACCTGGCTAAGCACGTTGGACGAGAGGCTGTTTCAGATAGCAAAACCATCATTTTTACTTTGGCTGAGGACATGGAGATCACTAAAACTCACACAGCTGCATTAAGTGGTGAAATTCATGTACCGGACAGAAAGCCCATCCCAGCCGTTTCTGCAGTTCCTACTGATAAAACCATTGTGTTTGCCCACAACCAAGACGATATGGAAATAACAGCATCTCATACTATTGCTGTTAATAACAATATTTGTGGATTTGGGAACCAAGAAGTGTCACGCAAAAGCACTCAGCACCCAGACTTGCATAGCACGTTGTTGTCTTGCGGAGATGAAACAGATTCCCCACGTACAGAAGACCTGAATGGTGAATGTCGTACAAAATCTAAGGATGAGCCCAGCCTTCCCTCTTCTGCTTCATCAGCCTCAGCATTTCCTAGCGAGAAAGGAGCTATCAAAGCCCACAGTGGCACACTGCCAGATTCCGTTTATTCTGTCTCGCTTCCAGAAGACACTGTGGATCTGCAGGCGCCACAGGATCTTGACCTTCCCACGGATAATTCTGCCCCTGTAAACAGTCAGCCGGATCTCACACAGCCAGAAAAACTGAAATCAAAGAGAGTATCTTTCAGGCTTCCAAGTAATGGGCCCATGGATTACAGTGAAGAAAGCGGCGATTTGGTAGCCCATGTTTCACCTCCCACCCAGCAACCAGATTCTTTGACGGGTTCTCCAGAGGCACGAAGCACTCAGAGAAACCAGGTATCGAAAGAAGGTTCGTCTAGACATGAAGATTTAGCTTCAGACTTAGGCTTGGCTGGAGCAAGCCTTGTTCCAGTTTCTAGCAAGGAATCAAAGGGAAATGAAGGGCCGACGGCTGAAGGGGAGACACCTCCAAAAGACTTCCAAATAAACTCTGAACAAACTAAGCAACTTTTTGTCAGTGACAGCCCAAGAGATCAAATAGATCCCTCTCTTGCACCTGAAGTATCAGGGATTTTAAATGTTTGTTCAAAACTGGAAAATATTAGAAGGAAAACTGCAGTTCTCTCTGTTTCTGAAACTGTTTTTTCTGACCAGTTGCCCAAATCATCAGCTCAGCCAGAGGACACCTTGAGGTTAGGAACAAATACTGCAAATGAACCAAATAATTCATTTCATACCAAAGAGCAGGAGAACACGTGTCTTGAACCTGGAGCTGCTCCCATAGATGCAAATTCAGGCATGGCACTTAAGGAGAAATACCAAGGAATAAATATTCCTCTAGGAATCTTCCAGCCTAAATTACCGAACAGAAGAAATCCTTCTGTTTCTAGTGTACAAGACACAAATGCAGAATCGTCAGACAAAGGGAAAGCACCAGTTTCACAAGTAAGTGTAAATGCTGGTGAAGCCCCAGGTAACAAGACATCTGGTAGGCAGAGCTTCAGCCCTTCTCAGTTTATAGCAGAAGAATTTCTTCCTGTCTGCCTAGAAGAAATGGATTCAAATGAATCCGTAAGCTCTGAACTCATGGAAAACACTTGCAATGAGATTAGCAAAAAGCAAATCTCCCACAATGAAAAGAATCAATTTGAAGAGACAGAAACTTGCAACAACACAAAAAGAGCTTTGGAACAACATGAGGAGGATCTTCGAAGTCCAAAGAAGCTCAGAAGGGATGAAAACTTGGATGAAGAGGCCTCCCGAGCCTTGCAGGTGAGCCTAGTCACTCACTGCAAGGATAGAGTGCACGCTAACCAGACTTCTGTTTAAATTCGGGGTGTAAGCAGATTATTGGTAGGTTTTCTTGTTTCTCTTAACCACCAATTTGCTGCCATTTTGCTATGTCGTCCCCTGTATTTTCCATTGTTTTGCCAAAAGAATGGGGTTGATGTGCGCAACCTTCCTGAGCCAAACAAAGCAGACGGAATAAGGGATGCGTCAATTTTAAATCATTTTCTCCACAGTATCCTCTTAATCCTTTCTCGACTAATTACTCTTAGTCCTCTGAACTAAGCTATCTGCTAGTTGTTGCTTAGGTGCAATGACAGAGCAAGCCCCCAAGCAATTATTTAACATCCAAACATGGATGTTTAGTTTAAATTAGCTTTTTTTATAAACAGCACAAATTGCAACTGAATCAAGAAAAATCTGTGCAAATATGGAACATTAATCTGACCGGAAAAAGAAGTTTGTACATCATCAGTAGAAACTTTCTAGTTCCAAAAGCTGGAAGGGTGTGCTGTGGCGGCTGCTGCTTTGATTGAGAAAGGAATGAAGGATTCTGCAGCTTTACTTCCTGTATGTCATCGTAGGAAATGGCTTAACTAGCCATACGCTGGTTCGTCATGCTGACTAGATATAAAAATGAAACAATTCTGAATGTCAAGAAACAGCTACAGTAAACTACTGATTGACTTATTCTGGTATTGTTTCATGTCACTCTTAATATTTTTTTTTTTTAAACTTGCTAATACTAGGTTACTTTGGGCGCTGTGTCTCAAAGCCAAGTAGAGGCTCGTGAAGGTGAAGATCCTCCAAATCTGTCGGCTAAAAGCCCTGATTGTACTCATGCCAGCACCAGCAGCTCTCTGGATTCTGTTAAGGCCGACACAGAACTAACAAGTAAGGCTTCCTGTGTGGTAATGGTTTCAAACATTGTGTTCTTTATGCTTAATCAAGGAAGGTCCCCACACAGAGTATACATTTCATTTGGGAAAGGCCTTGTGTGCCTGTGTCTCAGCTTCCCGCCCAGCCAGTCAACATGCTTTTATGTTCTGGCCAAGAGGCCAAGCCGTTCAAGGAGAAGCGAGATGGGAAGAAAAAGGAGCAGAATTTAAGTACAGCTTTGTTTTCAAGGGCAAGCTGGGCTGAGAAGGCGGGTTAGTTACCTTAGCACAGAGCAAAGCCCCAGCTCAAGCTCTGCGGGCCCAAAGATGATTTTTAGCTGCTTCCATGCCGAGCGAGTCTGCCTGTCTCAGCACTGCGCTCTTGGAAGAAGGATCCGCAGAGTGCATTGCGGGGACAGGTTCTAAGCCGATTCAGCACGCAGGTTTAATTAGCTCTTGCTAATTACTGATACCTAACAATAAGGCAGATAAGCGGTACTGTGCCTCTATTTACAAAACCAATTCCAATTTTGGCCTCCTACAACCATGAAGGTACATGCCTTATCCAGCAGAAGTTGGGCTCTTTCCTTTGAGTGAGAAACTAGCCCTTGTTGGCTCAGAACTTGACTACTGTGTTTTCACCTTGAAAGCTGCTGCCAGCTCAGATGCTCTTTGGTCTCTGTGCACACAGATCCCCTCTGTGAAGCTGTTGGAGTGTCCTTCTCAGTTTTATTACTTTTTAGTATGTTACTTATGGCTTTCCTCCCATAAAAAGTGAACTCTGTCACTTCATTACCGCCCTGACACAGATTTTTATTTTACGTTAGCTTCTTAATCTAGTCCTCCTTATTTGTCCCAAGTAGTTGTTTCCTCAGTTACTTCATTCAGCACTGGAAACACACATCAAGCTCAAACTCTATGTTAAAATTACCTTTTTTTTTTCTAGAGCTAATGAGCTCATATTAGCTCATGAGCTAATGAGTTCACTCTGACGTGCATAATATATTAACCACAGCAATATCCCTTCCCCCCCTCCCCCCTTTCTTTTTTTTTTGTTTTTGGCTAGTTCAGCGAAGCAGTCAGATGGAGTCTCAGCTTCTCACAGATAGCATTTGTGAAGATAACTTACGGGAGGTATGTAAATAGCTGAAAAACGCTAAGTTCTTGTCCTAACAGGAAGGATACTTGCGTATGTATATGCAAGTAAATGTTCTTGCTTGAAAAATGTAGTTTATCTTTTTCCTAATCTTTACAGAAATTTCAGAATGGTGTTATCACAGTTGGGGAGTTTTTTACCCTTCTTCAAGTCCATGTTCTGATTCAGAAGCCCCGGCATAGCCAACTTCCAGTCAATGTGAGTATCCTCTGACGTGCATAATATAATCGACCTTAAATTATATTCCTTTGTCTTTTTAAATTTTTATCAACTAACCAGTCTGTATTAAAGTCCTTCAAATGAGTGACGCCAGAATCGATTCCACTTCGGCCAGTGTGTGCTTCCTCTTGTCTCTTTGCTTGTTCACCTCTGATGAGTCTGGTGCATTTTTTCCCCTTAGTACTGAAAGATAGAGTAGATTTCTGTCTCTTCATGAAATACTATCTATTCAGGAGTGTCTGTTCTTGGATAAATATGCTAATTCTTGCTTTTTTAATTTGTTTTAAGGATGACAAGTTTGAAAGTAAGAATTAGCCGCTCAGTCTAACCTTTTCACTTTATCTTCTCACTGTGCCCATCAGCTGCTGAAATCACAATCCTGAAATGCTACTCTGCACTCCTACTCTCTCCTTCCTAAGTGCTTCACCATGACATTACTACCCGTGACTTCTTCCCCTAAGTCTGTTCTGTCTGAACCTGTTTCTGCTGAATTCCTGCAGACATGGGAACAACTTTTTTTTTTTTGCGTGCAGACAAGCACCCCTCGTTGGCAGCAGCTTGGTGCTGAACAAGGCAGTAGCCTTGCTCTGCAGTCATCCTCAGAACAGGGCCTTGGCGCTGGCTTTCAGTAAAGGCACCTTATTTTCATATCTGCTTTCTTATGACCCGTGTTTCAGGCTTGGTTATTTGTGCACATCCGTGTAGCCAACTGAATTTCTAACTGGATGCTGGGGCTGGTCTCTGTTATCTGCCTGGATTTCACAAATTATCTCTATCGGGACTTATGTAACTGTGGGCTTAGTCTTCTGGGCGTAGGTGTTATACTGATGTGGAAAAGCTTCAAGTTTCATAAACAGAGAAAGTTTGTTTGTTAGATTGCAACGCTTAGCGTTTATTTAATAAAGTGTAATGGGGATTTAGTTCAAATACTTCAATTTCCTTCTGCTTGCTACAGTTTCTACTGGCACAGTGAACGATAGACTGGGGCAATGGAAAAGCCGTCAACAAAAGTGGAAAACCTTAGCAGTGTCCGCATAATTTTGACCCTGGTCTGGGAATTTCTTCTATGCCAGTACTTATTCTAGAGTGGTGGGGAGCTTTTCAGTAGCATGTTCAATGTTGAATAAGTTCTAATGAAATTTGATCTTCCTTCTTTAAAATGGGTAGTGGGACACCTGGTCAGGCCAGAATTTTTAATATGTCTTTATGATAAGAAGTGTAAGAGTGAAGTTGTATGAAAAGGTGTGGTCAGGATCATATTCTTCACATGGAAAATGGTGTATTTGTGAAAATTCTCCACTTAGAATCACAGAATGGTTTGGGTGGGAAGGGACCTTTAGAGGCCATCTAGTCCAACCCCCTGCAGTGAGCAGGGACAGCTTCAACTAGAGCAGGTTGCTCAGAGCCCCGTCCTTCAATGGCCTCGAATGCATCGACCACCTCTCTGGGCAGCCTATTCCAGTGTCTCACCACCCTCATTGTAAAAAATTTTTTTCCTTATATCCAGTGTAAATCTCCCCTCCTTTAGTTTTAAACCATTACCCCTTGTCCTGTCACAACAGGCCTTGCTAAAGAGATCATCCCCATCCTTCCTACAGTCCCCCTTTAAGCACTGGAAGGCCGCAATAAGGTCTCCCCGCAGCCTTCTCTTCTCCAGGCTGAACACCCCCAGCTCTCCCAGCCTGTCTCCACAGCAGAGGTGCTCCAGCCCCTGATCACCTCCGTGGCCTCCTCTGGCCCCGCTCCAGCAGGTCCATGTCCTGTCTGTGCTGGGGGCTCCAGAGCTGGACGCGGCGCTGCAGGGGGGTCTCACCCGAGCGGGGCAGAGGGGCAGAATCCCCTCCCTCGCCCTGCTGCCCACGCTGCTGGGGATGCAGCCCAGGGCACGGCTGGCTTTCTGGGCTGCCAGCTCACATTGCCGGCTCATGCCCAGCTTTTCGCTCACCAGCACCCCCAAGCCCTTCTCCGCAGGGCTGCTCTCCATCCCTCCATCCCCCAGCCTGTATGGATACCGGGGGCTGCCCCGACCCAGGTGCAGGACCTTGCGCTTGGCCTTGTTGAACCTCATGAGGGTCTCCCAGGCCCACCTCTCCAGCCTGCCCAGGTCTCCCTGGATGACATCCCCTCCCTCAGGGGTGTCAGCTGCCCCGCTCAGCTCGGTGTCATCTGCAAACGTGCTGAGGGTGCGCTCGATCCCACTGTGAAATTCATTCTAGTACTTCAGATTAGTTGAAAACTGGCCCCCATATGACCAAGTCTTAGCGCTGTAAGATGTCACGTTGTCAGGGCAAATATGTCAGTAGAATTTTCCCATTAGAAATTTAGATCTTGGAGATAAGGACCGCGGCTGTGGCCCTTGTTCTGTTAGCCTGCAGAAAGCCAGCGCGCACCGCTGGTGTGCTGTGTCTGGGGGCACGCGTGCTGGTGTGGTGTGGTGTGGCGTGCTGTCCTTCTTCACTGCCTCCGTGCCGACTGAATAAGATTTGTGTGTGTCAACTTAGCAAGAGCGAGTAAAAAGTCTGTCTGTTTTAAAGTTCTTTAAAACTGTTATGATAAAAGAATGAAAACTAATTAAAAAGAATCACAGCTAAATTAATACAGTTTGTATTGATTAAATTGCTTCCTTTATAACTTCCAAATTTCTTCCATTTCTATTTAAAATGCTGTACTATCTTAGTTACAGTTTAGTTTACGCTTTCAGCTTGCAAATTTATTCATGCTGAGCTGTCTTTAAATATTCATCAGGCTTATAGAACTCTGATACCATTCATTAGTGACTGATCTCTGATAAAAACCAAACACCCACCTCGCCCCCGCCCCTGAAAGCCCCTGGCAGCTTTCTCTGAAGGGCCGGAACTCACGCCAGTCATTTATGTGCTGCGCTATACGGGCAGCATGCTGAAATACTCCTGTCGTATTCATCTGGTGTGCCTAAGACTTGTTGAAAACTGGGACTCCGATTCTGAATCAAGCATAGCTATCTAGTTTTATGCTAGAGCACTCTTGCTACCTGGATAATGTACACGCACTTTTCAAGTCTTCACCTAAAAGGAAATTCCCTCCAGTTTTGGGGTTTTTTTCTGAGCTCTGGTGATGAGGCCTATGTCCCAAAAGGAAGTCCATGCTCAAGCGTGAGGAAACATGGGGCATAAAAGTGGAGTGAGCTACCTAAGGTTATATGCCTTATCTGTCTCAGAATGAAACAGGACACATGCAGAAGGAAAACAGTCCTTTAAGTATGTCAGACCACCTCCAGTAGGGGTCGGGTGGGTTGGTTTTTTTTTTTCCTCTGTTCTGCAAAAATAAAGATTCTGGGCCTTTTGTTAGTGTCTGTACACGAATTGATTAGAAGTTACTGTTTCTGAAAAAATATGCATCATCTTGTTCTTTCTCTTCACAATTTTTCCCTCTCTTTTCCCCAGTGTGCAGTCAGTGCACCACCTACTCCAGAAGACCTCATTTACAGCCAATATGTTTATCGCCCCAAGCTGCGTATTTATGAAGAAGATTGCCAGGCCCTTTCTCAGATGATAGATGAGTAAGTGCTTTTTCAGTCACAGAGTATATCAGTAATTGCAAAGTGGCCTGAAGAAAGTGAATACATTACATATGGGAAAAATAAAAACTGAGCGTTAACCTACTTCATGCTGTAGCCAGTTTATTACAGGTGTAGGCGGCGTAGGGCTAACTCTTGGGGAGAGTTGTGGTTATGGAGATAATGAAAGTTTGCTTTTCCTCAAGTAATTTACCTTTTACTGACAGAGTATTTCAGCTGCACATCAGAAGAGTTAGAGTAAAACTCTTAAAATTGTATCAGAAATGATCAAATGTAGAGAGCAGAATCGTAACAGGTTACAGTCGGTTGTTCTAATCTCCCAGTGTTTATGAGACTGAAATACAGTTATTATTTTCTTATCTGAAGGAGACTTCTGGTCAGATTCATTATGCCTCTTACAATTTATGTGCAAAATCAAGTTCTATGATAAAATGAAAAATCGGTAGTAAGATCCTTCATAGCCTCATTCGCACCGCTCCCTATTCCTTTGGCTCTCTAGCCTCCCACCTCCTGTTCAGACCTGCCCTCAACAAAAAGACTGTAGGAAATGCACTTGGTATTACGTGCTAGAGTTTAACAAACACGGCCCCCATTTAACCAAGGCTTTAGAGGGTTTCTCCAAGATGTAAGGCCCAACTAAAGGGAAGTATTTGCATTTCCATGTTTCGATTAGAAAAGGAGAATGAGCTGTATAAATACCAGTGTGCTGCTCTGTGTGCTCGGCACAGTTGCAGCAAGACTTTCTTTCAACGTTATTTTTTTTCCCCATTTCAGGTTAAAACTCTATGCAAATGTCCAGGATCAGCTCCTGGTGAATGTGAATAGGAGTCTGTGGGAAGTAATGAGAACCTGCTCTGATGAAGAGGTAATACTGCATGAAGGGATAATGTTGTTTCTTACATAATGAAGAAGTAAGGTTAATTTACTCGAGTAAATCTCGAGTAAAACGAGAACCTTATGGTCACAGAATAACAGCAGGCAGGTAGGTGATTCAAGGCAAAATGTGTTCTGAATGGAAAACTGCTATGAGGACTTCCAATATGTCAGAAGAATGCGTGGATACGCGCCCTTTAAAATATATTAACGGGACTGTGTTGCTATAAACCAGCAAAACTTGATAATTCAAGTTGATCATTCAGGTTACTTGAGGGCAGAAAAGAGAAGAGAAACTTCAGGTGGGCCTAAGCAAATAGCGCAATTTCGGAAGGAAGGAACGAGCTGCTCTTACCGTAGAGACTCTCTTGCTTCATCGGTGGAGCAGAATTGTCCGTTACCTTAAACGCTTATTTAGTTCAGAAAGACACGTGATGTTGCAAGACATATAATGAACAGAAGATATGTGTCATTACACAAAAATAAAACTGCATGCAGGATTTGGAGTGCAACAGTAGTGTCGCATGCCAAAACAAAAGATGAGGCCAGGGGGTATTTAAAGGAGAACGCTTATGACAACAGGCACAAAAAACACACCAAAGACATTTGCATTTAAAACCCAGAAGCATTATCCTGGTATCCCAACCAGAACTGAGATGGTAGATCAAGAGATTCTGTTTTCCATGTTTCCAATGCCAAGAATAAAGGTCTATTCAATGAAAACAAAGAGGCAGAATTGATAAAAGACAGTATTTTTCATAGTTCATTATTAGATTGATACAGGATATCACGGAGCTAGGTTATTAACTAGATGCAGGAAGAATTATACTTATGAACAGTGAAAGCACCTAGAACCCTTAGCTAAGAAGAACAAATCTGAAAGCTTGTTAAGCAAATCTCTGCCCGCTGCAATTCGAATAATACCACCTAGTGGGAAGAGGCAGATGGCAAACGCTGTTGAAAAAAGCTTTTTGTACATTCCTGTGCAGCTTCAGAGAGCACATTGAACGGCTTGATCCGTAGCTATGTTCTGTTAAAACAGGTTTTAAGTTTACTTCTTGTGGTTTGGGTTCTGCCTGGACTTCTGTGAGCGTTTCAGTCAGCACCTTAACCGCAGTGGGGCAACCGTTCTAAATATGTGCCTCAAACAACCAGGGTGAGAGACAGCTGATGTCCTTAATGGAGGTGCTCCGGTGTTTGGTAAAAGCATCTCTTTAGTTATTTGCGTGGCTCCCTATTTAAGTCAAGATCTTGTTGGATCTTTGCAAAGTTATTTAGTGGGCAACTGTACTTGAATTAACAGAGATTGACCAGTCTTAAATTTGATTTAATTTGCAAGTGTGGTGGAATACTGCTACTAGAGAAATGGGATATTGGGAGGAGCAGAGAAGGCAGAAAGAGTCTAAAGGGTCGACTGAACAATCCTGAAACACATCCCCATTCACTTTCTCTTCTGTATTTCCCATTCATCGCAGCTGAGGAGCTTTGGAGCAGAATTGAACAAAATGAAATCCTATTTCACCAAGGAGAGTAAAATCATGGCTCACAATGAGAAGGTGACGTTGTACACCAAATTGCTGCAGAGCGCGCAGGTAATGTGCCACAAGGCTGCGGAGCTTTAGCTTTAAAAAAAGGAACCATATTTTGTCCATCTTTGTGTAAGTTTAGGAGCCTAATTATTGCATGTAAGCATGCGTTCTCTTGAAAGTTTCCTTCTTATTACGCACACTTCCCTTTGATTTATATGCAAATGTAGATCATATTGGGACAGTGACTTTCTTGCACTTAGGCTACAGGAACCTTCTGCCTAAGGGTTTTAGGCAATCAAAGTAACAGAGTGAAAAACGGGAGCATTAAAGGAAATGCCATCAGAGATTACTCTTTAGTAATGTCAGTATTAGTAACTACCAAGGAAACGCAGAAGTAATGCATTGTGAGAGGTATCAGAAATTTGTATGTGTCAAAAGCTCTAGGAATTTATTTATTTCCATGTCTTACCCCCTCATAAGAAAAGTCATGAGGAAGATACACCGTTATGTATCTAGTACTTTCTTACGTGTGGCTACTGCCCTGATGTTTGTCAGTGTGCCTCTTCATTCGAATGACAGATTGTATCAGCTTCTTTAATTAGTTTCTTAGCGAGCAAGGATTCGCATGGTGGTCCCAGAGGCAATTCGGCTTTTTAAAAAATGTCATTGACCTGAGTACAATTTTCCTGTCTTAGGAACAACAAGAAAAGCTACAGTCAAGAGTAGAAAAGGTGGATGAATTGCTCAAGGAGGCAGAGAGCTGTCTTGCTGCTCTGGAAGCAGGTACATGTTTCCAAACCAGTGACTGATACGCCGATTTCTCTGTTTTGCTGCAGAGCTGCTGATTAAATGGTCAGCTCAAGATTCTGTGTTTGGTGGTTGCTTGGATTTTACAATTCCTTTGTCTACAAGCATCTGTTAGGCCTAAATGCCTTTGTTTGTGTCTGCAAGCTTGCATTGTGGGAATCGCTTACGCATTGTATGAAGACTAGGAGTATATCTGCGCTGAAATACAGAATTACAACTGTAGCCTGTGAACAGGTAGCCAAGCTGGCTAAATCTGCTGGCGATAACAGTACGGCTGCTGGCAGCACGCAGTTCAAAATGGCTGCAAAACCTGCCGGCAATCCTGCCGGTAGGCAGACCGAGCTTCGCGCTCCAGGACTGTACTGTTTCCGGCATCATACCTGGATGGTTTAAAAGTTGTTCAGCTGCATTCACACAAGCTGCAGTCGGTACTTGGCACTGCTGCATAACGATGCTCTGCGTATTTTCGCTTCTTTTCTTCCAACTGAATTTTCTTCCAACACCTTAAGTAGAAATCAGATTGCACAGCTGCAGCTTTGAAACAATGCAGTAAAAGGAGTTTTCCTTGTTATCTGTTACTTTTTGAGGTTTCTGGTAGATACCCTTCTGGCTTTTTTGTACATTTTTCTTAGCTAGCTTTGAAATACTAAGATTTATAGAACCCACAGACAAAAATGGAATCTAAGTATTGAATCTGGGAGTTCTGCAGAGACCTCATACTTCTTTCCCATAGATTCTGACTGGGAAGACTGGGAAGCAGACTGCAGTGATGAAATGGCAGAAGAGGAAAACCTAGAGGAAGGTAACGGTACCGGCTGAATGGCACTCCTTGGTTTCTTTTTTAAATTCTGGAGAGGGTGATACTTGACCCCACCCTGATACGGTAATTCTGATATGGATGCAAACACTACTGCTTTCTTTTCCGCACTGGATATAGCTAATTACACAGATGTTAAAGTATGAAAAGGACTGTTTTTCCCCTGGAAAATGGAGCTTAGAACTTGGTACAGTGTGACTTGAAGAGTGTGTGCTGGCTATCGTATTCAGCACTTCAGTTGTTCGATTATTACTAGCCTTTGTTGGCCCCATATCTGTATCCAGGTAGGAGTAACAACCATCAGGTTGAGATCTTTCATATTGTTAAGACCAGTGGCTGCAGAGCAAGTTAGGGCTTTCTTTCCTGCTCTTTTCTCTCATAGCTTTTTTCCCTTTCTCTTAGAATTGGAAAGCCTCAAAGCCCAAGAGGAACTTCAAAGGTAAGATGTCAAAGAGGATCTAAAGACCTTAAGTAACATGTGCACATTGAGGTTTTAGAGGGTTGGTGATTTTTTTAACCGTGTGCTACATCTCATGTGGTTGGCTTATCTTTGCAGAGAGCTGTCAGATCTGGAGACGCAGAATGAGGAAGTGCTTGCTGAGATGAACCAGCTACAGGAAAAAGAAAAACGCTGCCAGGAAGTCCTGGAGAGATTCAAGTACGGAAAAGACCTTCAGGTTTTATTTTTACCAGCTAGTTCTGGGTCCTCACGTTCATATATAAATGTTCTCGGGTTTGGTTGGATGCCCACCTCCTCGCAGCCTAGGATAAGCAATAAAGCCTTGGTGAACTTCAGTGTGTGACACGCTGATTTTCTGTTAAGAGCTTCGCAGCGAGACTCTACGTTTAGTCTTTCTATTTTCAATGCTCCTCCAATTCCAAAATGAACGCTTATGTAAAATGAATAGTATCATGCTTACGGTACCGACAGATTCTTACATTCTGTTGGAAAGCGAAAATTTCATTGGTGTATTATGTGGTAACAGCTGCAAGTGCACTTAATCTGCACTTATATAATAATATATTAATAATATACTTATTTATAGGCTAAAACTCTGATCTTTGTCCTTCAGATAATTGTGTTAGTTGGTTGGTTGGTTGAAACTTATGGTGATGGTGGTTTTTTCCCCCCCCATTTTAGCTTCACTGAGTGGGAGATTACTGAATGGAGTGAGCAGCAGGGAGTCTTTAATTTTCTTTATGATTCTATTGAACTCACGGTTGTGTTTGGACCCCCGATAGGTAAGTCACAAAATGGGTAGGTTTCGGTTTTATGAATTTAAAAGGCTAAATAGCTACCTAACAGAAACCCAAAATTTCTATATTTGTGAGGATCCGCTAAAAGGAAATAGAAAACATATTGTGGCAGGAGCGTGTAAGCTGAGAGAGGTGGCTTTAAACGTGTTTATCAGTGCTTTCTGTGAAAATTCAGAAAAGTATGTAATGAGTGGCTGTTTCTGAAGAGGAAGAGCTGTAACTCCAGAACTAAGAGTGGAAATAACTAGTTTGGGGCTTTTTCCTCTCCTCCTCAGATGGTGATGTTTTTGGTGAAGATCCTTCCAGAAAGATAGTTAGCCTGAACTTTGAATCTCTCTTGGATGGTAAGATTTTTCAAGTAGCTGCCCTGATAAGCCAGTCTTGGGAAGACATCTGTAATCTGTGGTTTATCTGCTAATGCATTACTATATGGCTTTTAACAGATTTCTGGCAACGTATTTTTCTTCTGTGTTACAGAGGAAAAAGCTCCACCTTCATCATGTTTAGTCCAAAGACTCATCTTCCAGTTTATTGAAAGTCAGGGATGCTGGCAGGAGAAGTGTCCCACACTGTACTACTTGCCCCAGGTAACGTTCCAGGAAAGCCTAGAAGACTCTGGAAAAACATCAAATCTTTTCTGTCACAGAGAATAGGGCTGATACTGAGAACAAAAGCATCTCAGTGAACGCTTTGGCAATGCAAATCAAAATCCGCTTCATGAATATTCTGAGGGGGGAGGGCAAGTTCCCGTCCCTGAAGGCAAGAGTCCTAAAAGCTGTGCTTTCTTCCTTGTTTGCTGCATTCACATCTCCCTGTCTTTAGTGATTTCTTAACATCCCTTTTTTTTTTTCCTGCTAGTAGAAATTAAAGAATTGAGCTGAATGCCATTCTGCTTCCTAAAGAATTAACAGTTTAAACTGCCACGCCGAACTTGGTGTGTACCCCTGTTGACAAAGCTGAAGGGAGAATCTTGGGGCAAAGAACGCGTATTTGTTGTTATGCTTGTGCAGTTTCATTTTCACGCCCAAACTGGGATCGCGGTTGAACTACTTTTTTTGTATACTTTCTAGGATAAGCTATGTTTTCTAGTGTCCCATAGTTTACCAGCCTGAGTGCCAAGGTGATTGCTTTTCTCACTGCCCACTTAGGTTCTTCATGACGTCTCTTTGGTGGTGAGTAGTTGCAAGATCTTAGGAGAGGAGATTGAATTTCTGGAGAGATGGGGTGGAAAATTTAATCTTCTGAAGACAGACATCGATGACACAAAGTGAGTAACTTCAGATGGAGCTTACACCTGTCCTTCAGAGAGTGTCTCTGGGTAATCGGGAACAAAACACTGAAATACTTTCAACGTGGTTTTCTTGAAACTGAGATTTTATGCCACTATTTTTAACAACAATATAATTTATTTTAATACAATTGCACTATAATATTCAAATGCATGGAAATTAAGCTGCTCTTGGATTCATCCACTTCCTTACTATCACGGAACCTCTCCTTCCTTGACACTTTCCTGTTTTGACTTGACTCTCTCACCTAAAACTTTAGGCCAGAGTATAGCAATGAAAAGGGAACAGAGCCAGGAGTTTACCTCTAGCTTAGGGCTTTGTTTCTTTTAGTCTTCTATTTGCTTCAGCCAAGCAGAATTGGTCGTTGAAGGACAAATGCTCTTCAACTAACCTTTATTCTCTTGAGTTTTCATTTTCTCATGCTACTTCCCCATTCTGTGGCATGTCCCAGTGGAACGAGATAAATACTACTTCACCTTATCCCTCTATTACTGGTGCACGCCCTTAAGTAAGGAGTGCCCAGTTAGCCTTGCTCTGCGCGCCTTGATGCTGTTCCCACAGGTCGTTCTAGTTTTGTAGCGCCCTTTGCAAGAGTGGCGCTCCGCTACACGCCAAAAATCCCACGCGTGCTGTAGTTAAAGTCAACAGAACGGATGCAAGGGCAGCCTGTGCTCAGGAAGTTGCAAATTATGGGAGACTTCCCTGGAAAAGACCTGTTTGCACTATCCCAAAGCTTCTGCTGCCTGGGCATTGTGTCCTTGGTGACGGCCTTACCCAGAAAATCCAGCTCTGGCCTTCCTGCACATGGTCACAGACAAGAGTACTCTGCTAGGCAGAAATCTGGCCCTTTTTAAGTAGGGTTGGATTCATGAAACAATCTTAGAATTATGGAATTGTAGGTAAACCAGCCCTACTTAAAACTTCAGAAAATTTTAGCCAGCTAGGAATATTTCATGTTAACTAGAAAAACCTATTTTTGATTACTACTTCATATTTTCCCCTAATTTTTGAAAGGTTCTGTGAATTATGTGTATGTTAACTTTTTCTGTGAGGACGGCTGGGGTTTTGTATTTGCACTCCGCGTTAGAATGCGGACAGTATTAGAGTGGAAAGGTTCTTTTAACCTTATTTACGAAGTTACTGTTAGTCTGTACTGGAACTCTTTAGAAGTCATGGAGCTTGTTGCATCAATTACACAGCTTGTTTTCACTGCTGGAACCTAATGCACAGGCAGTAGCGTTACAGCCGAATATTTCGTATTGATCCTTTTGTTTCTGTTTATTCCGCGTGCAGAGTGAAGCTTTTGTTCTCGGCTTCCGCAGCTTTTGCGAAGTTTGAGTTGACCCTGTCTCTGTCTCCCAGCTACCCGTCTGCTTCACTGCCTTTCACTGTCCAAAACCAAATTGGGAACATTGGGTGAGTTGAACAGAAGGAACCACTCCATATGCCTTAAGTTTCGAAGCTAGGGGTGGGGAACTAAATGTGCTGTATCCTCTCAAACACGTGTGATACTTTTATCTTTCCCAGGGAGGAGGAAATTTCTGCTGTCCTGTCCAAGGTACCTGTTGGTTACCACTATCTGCGGAGACTAGTCAGCCTGATTCATCAGAACTTGCTCCAGGATCCCCAATGATTCACTACAGCCGCATGCAGGACTGCGGAAGTCAGACTGGATGTTCTTTGGTTTTTAGGCTTGTAAGAATTCAAGCTGTCTCTCAGCAGAACAGGAGTGCTGTTAGCTACTCAGCTCTGCAGTAATCTTGTCTAATAATTGGTTGATACCCAGGATGCTCGGCGCAGGCCCCAAGTTTGTATAAAAGCAGAGGTCTCTAAGAGAAGGAAGAATTTCTTAGGTCTTTTATAAACCCGATCTGCCTCTTCTCTTCTTTCAGTCCCTGGTGGTCTTGGCCTCCTTGTACATACGGCCTTTCCTAGTATGGATATTTTCTGGCACAGCGTGTTAATTTTGTTCTGGGTTGATTTACAGAGCTCTTGTATAAAACAATGATGAGTATTTTCTAAATTAACATGACTGGGATTTACTTTCGCTATCATTACTTCACTACTTCGTGGCATTTTAACATACCGCATCACGTTTGATTTTTCTCAGTTTCCTGGAAACCCTCCCAAAACTCAAACTATAGTCCTGCTTCTGATTAGCCGAGAAACCTGTAATAATTAACCAGGTGGCCAAAGTCAGGAATACTCTTGTCATGAAGACTAAAGACCCCTGTGCTTGACCGGGCTTTGCGGCACGACAGACTCAAAGCCATCGGGTTCCGTCTGTGTGATCCTCTCCAGCTAGAAGTTTGTTCTGATATTCAGTGTCTTTGTCCAGTACAATCTGCCTCTTGGTCCCGGTACACTGACTGGGTTTGTAATGCGTTAGAATTTTAGTGAGGAGAGGGAGCTAGGAGAATTCCGGCGGTGTCTGCAATACCGGTGGTGCCGCCTAGATTGTGTTGTGTATATATTGTATATTATGTAGGTTGAGCTGTTGGAACCGATCTAACCCTGACTGAGTTGATCGTGTAGAAGTGCCTACTGTTTCTCAGCTGTCCCTTCTGTAGGCAGGTGCAAAATGTTGTATCTCTGTAAAATATGCTGAGTTTAAGAATGTGTTCACGTGTGTGTTTATGTATTTTTGTCTTTTTACAAATGTTCCTTCTACTTGGAAGGTGGAAGTTAAACATTAAACGTTTGAATTATTGCTCTTCTTTCCTCAAGTTGTGATTATTGGCTGCCTCGTTTAAGCTTGTGACTGAAAATCTGCCTACTACTATTGAAAAAATTGTTAGCTCTTTGGGAGGACTTTTTGTAATATGAACTCGGTTGGGTTTTCCTCCTTGCGTTTCCTAGTGTTAGCTTCGATGGCCTGGCTTTCACAGAAGGATTTTTTTTTTTTGTCTTTTTAATTAGGAAATTAGTGCCTAAGTTGCAAACGACTTGGGCATGATACCTGGAATTGCTTTTAAATTTCCTAAGGTCGCTGTACCGGCATTGTCAGCCAGTAGAGGGTGCTGCCGCAGTACTTCATGGGCATTATTCGTCTGGTCTGGTTTTCCTTCAGCACATTTACAAGCTAAAGAATCCGATAGCTATCAAGACTGAAGCGAGGTTTTGGTAGAGTTTATTATATTGCTCTGGATATTGAATCAAAGCGGCGGATGAAACAAAGCAAAACAAAGCCATGCATTTGCTGTAGAAAAGGGGAGTTAGGCAGAAAGTAAGCAGTTCTGGGTTTGTATTTAGTTTGTATTTGTACTTGGCGCTCTTATTTAACTCCTCCCAGGGCATTAAGGCTTAAAGATCATAACGTCTCTCATCTACAGGACTTGATGCATTACTGTTAAAATCTGCATAGATAATGTATTTACAAAAGCTGTTATTTTGCAAGCCAAATTTTGTTGAGAATGCCATTACTAAAGCTTTTCACACCGAGAGCTTATTGTAACCATTGCTCAGTCTTAAAGCTGGACGTATAATATTAGAGAACTCTCATTTCCTTCAACAAGCCACTGCGACTCGTGGAGTAAAGCTCCAATTAGATCTCAAGTTATGGCTGTGCCGCCTTTAAGGATGGGGGGAAAGGTAAGGGAGAAGAAATTAATTGAGTTTCAAGAATTAATTTACTTGGGGGGTGGGGGGGGGAGTACAGACGATGATTCTTATGTCACATTTGGTAATACAATACTAGCTGTGAGAGAATGAGCACTATCGTGTTTTCACACTAATACAGTTGGAATGGCGTTTGGACTGTGGCTTTCTTTATTACTGATACCATAAATTAATCATTAGTGCACGTTGGTTTATTGCATTTCATTTAAAGCACTTGTTCTTGTACCTTTGGAGATCATCCATGAGCACTCGCGCCCTGGCACAAGTGTGAATCCCAAGAGAGTGTCAGCCATGTCCAAGTTGTAGCATGTTACAGGAAAAGAATCTTTTATGGCCCTCCAATATTGCTGACGTAGGACTGATATCTTTCTGTATATATCAATGCCAAAGCCTCTTGTGATCTCTGTTTTGTCGTCTTAAATGCATATTAAATTCTTTAGCTCCTTGGCAAAAGCTTAAATAATGAGGATGCAAATTATTGTGCATTATTAGCCATGTTCTGCTTTCCTGTTCCCACCCTTAGTTTTCACGGGGAGCACTCCAAAGCCTGCACAGAGGACAGAAATGCGAGTGGAGAACGTATCCACTCAAACATACGGCAATGCTTTGAGGGAAGTCCAAAAGTACAATGAGTGATGGATCGGCTTTGCAATTCAGAGTAAGATGAAAGGACCGTAGCGCCAAAGCAAGTGTTGGGCCAGCTCAGGAGCTGAGGTAAAATTCTGGTGTTGGATCAACTTATGTGCTGTACCTCCCTGTCGCCAAGGCCGCGGCATCTGCCATTTGCAAACCAGCTGCTTTAAAAGGCACCGTTGCTTCACATTGTTGAAATAGCTTAACGTTTCTAAGCCTGAACTCCAAAATTCCTAGTAATTCCTCCCTTGCAGCTCTCGTGCTACTCCAGCTGCAGCAACGGAAGCTACTAACACCAACGCCTGATATCCCGGTGTTCCCAAGAGCCATGGGGGGAAAGACTTCTGAGGGGGAAATAATTTCTAAATAGATTTATACAAGATGTGCCCCTCTGAAGATAGAGCAGGTGAGTTCAAATTAACTGTTAGGTATGGAAGATTAGTTACATGGGACAGCTTAGGCTTGTACACAAGCTCATCTGCTTTCATTCCGGTAGCTTTTATTTGTGAAGTTTTAAAATACACGATGATTGGATTGAAGTCAGTAGAGGAACCATAAAAAGTACTTCCTCGGCATGCGATTCCGACGGGCCCCGTGTATTTCAGTTTATGCTGTGTGCTGGGAGACCTTTGTATACTGAGAGTCCCACAGAGACCAATAAAATCTTCCTCTGGATGTTGTTTTACTGCGAGTTGGCTCTGCTGTCCCGTTAAGTCACTTGGAGTTTTCTTCAGGCTGATATGGGACCTTAGAATTAAAAAGCCATCTTCTGCCATCCATTGGCTGTAAACTGCTCTTAACGTTCCTTGGCCTCACGCAAAGGGTTACAGGATTTCACTCCTGAACGCCAACAGCCGCTGCTCTGTCAGCCGCTGCTCCTGGCTTAGCGCAGCTCAGTCACGAGCATCGCGTACCCGATGTTCCAGCGGCATGCCCGCATCCTGAGCTGGCCTTGCTTGTTTTGTAAGGAGAAAATTAGGATTATTTTCTGAATGCTTCCTCTAAGTACTTTTCCTCATTCCCTGCTGTTCGGCCCGTAACTGCAACTCATGTTCCATTTTTCTCTGAACTTGAAACCTGGTTTTGGGAAAAGGGATTTCTGTGAAGAGGCTCGTGCCTTCCGCGCTGCTTGTTCCGAAAACCCCTGGTGTGGCTTTGTGGCGGTGAAACGTGCTGTGCAAACAGTGCTTTACATTCACAACTCCATAATCCAAGTATCTATGTATTTCGAGCGTTTATCGACACGTGTTGTCATGTTGCAGACACGCGTGCCCTACCACTTAAGGCCAGGCAACCGATTTTCCTCTGTGTGTCGCCCGTTATGGGTAGGAGGGTTTCTGCCCGCCTGCGAGCGCAGGCGTTGGGGCACATCTACCAGCTGCAGTCCTCTTTGGCTGGGCTCATTTATTGCTGCAAGCTTGCTTCAGCCGGGTCTGAAGTGCAGTTACCCCTCTGCCCTCCAGGATGGCCTACAGAGCTTGTCAATGGATTCTCGTGGAATTGCTTTTCATCCCCGTACAACCTGTAAAGGCCAAATCGCTTGCTTGCAGCCCACACCATCTTGTAAACATGGATCCACGGAAGACAGAACCGCAGAATTTCCGGCTCAGAGGCTGCGATGATCTTCTTTGATTTGGAAACACTCGGCTATCGCAACCTGAAAAGCTCCGGGTTTATCAGCCGTGCTGCTACGCTGCTAAGGGAGCGAGTAAAACCAACCCTCCCCAGTAGAAACAAACGCCTTTTGCTCGCTTACCGCCCCAACCTCCACACCGCTGCATAGCCTTTTACAGGTGGGCAGGATATTGGTAGGATACAGCAATCAACAACCTTCAGTGAAATAATAAAAGTCCGGAGCCAGGGCAGGCTTTTCTAATCGTTTTCTTCAATACCGGGGCAGCACCGCATCGGAGCCTGCTGCATGTCCGTGGCCAGTTGGTCACTCTGACAGAGGAGCTATCGGTAAGCCCATCTCTCAAAAACCCCGTGCTCCTGTAATCCTTGAGCTCCGAGGCTCGACAGGGAGGTCAAGCAACTCACACCCTTGGCCCGTGTGGGATAATGAGCTCAAGTAACGAGGCGTTTTGTGCAATTGCGGGTCAGGCAGGAAACGGGCTCTTCCATCTCTTCTTACCCAGATCTCGCCTAGATCCATCCCACAGGGCGAAGGACAAGTAGCGTAACTGCGCCGTGTGCCGTGCACCGCCATGCACACTCGGCATACAAATGGGAAAGGGGGTCTTTACCTTCACATCCATCTCTAACTAGTCGGGACACAGCGCGCGTGGGGTGTGACGGCGCGTGCAAAGCCCTTTCTCCCTCCTCCGGTGCTGTAGGAGTTACCAACAGGCCTTTTTAAGACCAGCTGTGTCAATATTATATATTTAACGCTCGGCTGACACCTCTTTAAATTCCCTTTGTGTGGCACTCCTGAGAGCTTGCCAGCACTGAAATGACTTTAATAAACATTTGAATGAAAAGCATGAAAACTCTGCCCATGTTCCTCACAGGCCTGGCCCGCAGCTAGCGTGAGCGCGGGGCTTTGCCTGGCGTCGGAAGCGTTTCTTCTCCGTGTCTGCCGTAACACGGTTCTGCTGGGCTTTGCCCTGCTGCGGGGTACCCATAGTCAGAGCCAGGGGCAGGAGGAATTCCTTGTGAATCCCGGTCAGCTGAAGAAACGAAAAGCAGGGGTGGAATGCAGGTTTTCCTACCTCGCGTGCCATGCAAAGGCCCCTCTCGCCCAGTATTTTGCTTCCAAGGGTGACCAGGGCCGGAAGGCTGGAAGACACTTTTCCTACAGGCTCCTCCGAGCTGTTGCGATGTGTGCAACGCTTTCGGTGTTTTAACAGATGCTTTAGCCGTGGGGCTAAAGCAAATGGCTTTGCGGCAAATGGCTTTCCTCAAATTCATCAGACCGGGATTTATTTGGGTAAAAACACCGTGAGGGAAGGCGCTCCTGGGACTCCAACCTCCCGCCTTCCCTTCCCGAGGGCAACGAGGGGGGGCTTATTGCTCAGAAATGTACTCGTGCCTTTTGGGCGGCTTCATTTTAATGTGCGGAGTCACAGGTTGATGCTTAGCTTGGAAAAAGAGGAGGGGGGACAGGGAGCTGCTGGAGCAAGGCCAGCGCAGAGCCACAAGGATGCTCAGGGGATGGAGCATCTCCCTGGGGAGGAAAGGCTGAGAGACCTGGGCTGGTTCAGCCTGGAGAAGAGAAGGCTGAGGGGGATCTCCTCAGGGCTTATCAGTGTCTGAAGGGCGGGTGTCAGGAGGGTGGGACTGGGCTCTTCTCAGCGGTGCCCGACGACAGGACAAGGGGCACCGGGCACAAGCTGGAACACGGGAAGTTCCACTGAAACCTGAGGCAAAACCCCTTTGCTGTGCGGGTGCCAGAGCAGCGGCCCAGGCTGCCCAGAGAGGCTGTGGAGTCTCCTTCCCTGGAGCCATTCCCACCCCGCCTGGACGCGGTCCTGTGCCCCTGCTCTGGGGGTGCTGCTCACGCAGGGGCTGCACGGGGGGAGCTCCGGGGGTCCCCTCCAGCCCCCCTCGAGGTGTGATTCTGTGGGAGCGGCCCCTTTAAGGCCGGGAGGGGCCGGGCCTTGCTGGCGCGCGCCGTCACGTGACGCGGTGGCGGGCTCTTCCGAACCGGTGGCGGGAGCGAAGCGGAACGGGCGGCGGCGAGC
>VZTV01120449.1:23708-43870 GCA_013400875.1 Anhinga rufa
ACCGCGCCGGGACCGGCCCGAGCCCCAGCCGAACGGAGCCGAGCTCCAGCCGAGCTCAGCCGAACGCGACCGGGCCGGGCCGAGCGGAGCGCGGCGGGAGGCCCCCGTGGCCGGGGCAGGCGTCGCCTGAGGCAGCCCGTGAGGGAAGGCCGTTACCCCGCAGCGCCGCGCCGCGGGGTGAGGTGAGGCCGCCCGGGGCCGCCTCCCCGCTCTCCCGGAGCCGCCGCCTCCGCCCGGGCCGCGCTCGGCGCCATGGCCGCCCAGGTGCAGCTCGGCGGGAGCGCGGACGCCTCGGCCGAGGAGGAGAGCTTTGGGCCGCAGCTCATCTCGAGGCTGGAGGTAGGGAGGGAGTCGCCCTAAGGCCTTCCAGAAACCCGCCAGCCCTCTTCCCTTGGACATAAATTGCGTCTGAGAAGCGCGTTGCTAAATCCTGTCTCGTGTTCTGTCAGAAAAACCCCAAATCCAAAACAACAACAAAAAAAACCCCCAACGTTGTTGACAGTTGTGTTTTAATTACGTTGCCTAACGCGCGTTGGTCGCTGCCAGCATCTGTCAGACCAAGCGGAGGATGATGTCGTCGATGCCGTCTGTATAGTTGATAGCTTATGCAAAGGTTTTGGGGGTGTTCAGCCTGGAGAAGAGAAGGCTGCGGGGAGACCTTATTGCCGCCTTCCAGTGCTTAAAGGGGGGCTGTAGGAAGGGTGGGGGCAGCCTCTTTAGCAAGGCCTGCTGTGACAGGACAAGGGGTCACGGTTTTAAACTAAAGGAGGGGAGGTTTAGACTGGATATAAGGAAGGCATTTTTTATGCTGAGGGTGGTGAGACCCTGGCCCAGGCTGCCCAGAGAGGCGGTCGATGCCCCATCCCTGGAGACACCCAAGGTCAGGCTGGACGGAACTCTGAGCACCCTGCTCTGGTTGGGGCTGTCCCTGCTCACTGTGGGGGTTGCACTAGATGGCCTCTGAAGGTCCCTTCCCACCAAACCGCTCCGTGATTACCCTGGTAAAAGGATATTATTTTCTGTGGTTCTCTGCGTGTAGGTGAAGAGGGAGGTACCGATCAACGTGCTGACCTGTAACAACAAGAGTTTGATCCAAATCTGATTAAGCCGATTGGGGGTATTCAGTGGAATTAGATTCGGGTGTTTGTGTCTTAGTGTGTCCTTTTTTCTCCCCTCCCTTTCAGCAATGTGGTATAAATGCAAATGATGTGAAGAAATTGGAAGAAGCTGGATTTCACACAGTTGAGGCTGTTGCTTATGCACCAAAGAAGGAGCTACTGAACATCAAAGGCATCAGTGAAGCCAAAGCTGACAAAATCTTGGTAAGGGTGTTACGGAAAAGCTTTAACCCCGAGATATTCGGGAAGTTTTATTTCCGTTGATTTTGGAAGGCCTCTGTTAATGATATACTGAGAAGGGCAGTAAAGATGATTAGAGGTATGATGTGACTTTTGATGAGGAGAGTCAAAAACCCACTAGGACTAACTTCAAGAAGTGACGAGGGAGGGACTATTAGAAAGGTCTGTAGAAATCGTGGAAGGTGCGGAGAAGATGCCCGGGATGGCTGTCGCTCCTAGCTCAGTATTTCTCGTGATAAGAAGGCTTATGATAAGCCTAAAGCGGAGAAAGTACTCTTTCCATACAGGTTGTAATTAAGTTATGGAACTCCTTGTCCCCAGCCCCAGTGGCCGTCTGTAGCATAAATTGGTTTAACAAGGGGCTAAGTGCAACTTTTGGGGTAACGTTCAGATCCAGAAGCTGGCTAACTGAACCCCGAGGAGCCGCCCTGATTTCTTACGCTCTTTCCCTAAGCGCCCGCTGCTGGCAGTTGTCGAGGCAGAGGATTCTGCGTTATGAACGGCTGGGCTGACCCAGGACGGCTCTTCTTCTGTTGTGTTTCTCTTAAGTGCGTTCACTGGGGCTCGCTGCGGGGGACTGAGAGTGAAGCCCGAGTTGCGATCTCGCAGCACCTTCTAGTTCAGAACGTGGGGTTTCTGCAAAACTAGTTCTCATTTACGGAAACCTGACCCAGCATGGTGTTTAACTCCACTACTTCTCTTGCTTTGCGTGTTTATTCGCTCTTAGGAAGAGAGCATTCCTAACAGAATGCGTGCCCACCCTAAGTAGTTCGGGTTTCGCAGGGACAGGACTGAGCTAAAAGGGTTGGGGGGCGAGGGGGGGAAGATTTCCATAAAGTACGCAAAATGGATGTTGAAGCTTTTTCTCTGAGCAGAATTTCAGTCCTGTTCAGAGGCACCAACTAATATACCGCCTGTAAGCTAAAACGTACCCATCAAATTATGTAGGCGCTGCTCCATTTCACACAACAGAAGATCACAGTGTCCATTACTAGTGGGGGTAAATGAAGGGGATGAACACCCCTTGCGTGGCTTACTTGCGCTTTCTTTAGGCTGAAGCAGCTAAACTGGTTCCGATGGGTTTCACCACGGCAACAGAATTCCACCAGAGAAGATCGGAGATCATCCAGATCACCACTGGGTCCAAAGAACTTGATAAACTTCTTCAAGGTAATAATTTTATCTCTCGTTATTGATTAGCCTTCGTTATCTGCTTTTTTTTTTTCTATGAACACGATCCTTGGCCAAAAAGACAGAAGACACACAAGTTCTGGTTGAACAAAAAGGTTCGGCTCTCTTGTGTCATCGCTGATTTTCTTTTAAAAACTGTAGAAATGGATTTAAAATCATTTAGTCGTGACGCAGCATGCAGAGCTGGTCGCTTCGGATGTTTCTAGTTTATTCTAGTCTGGCCTATGTCAAGAAAACACAACCAGGAATCGTCTTCTCCCCATTCCTACTTGTAATCACAAAATCAAAGTGAGCCGTTTCAGCTTTTCGGCATCTTAAGCAATACACTTCCCAAAGCTTCTCATCTGCAACATGAACAAACCTCAGTGTGAAAACCAACTTTTCTAATTACAGTTTTGAAACTTTTAACGACTGTAAGTGTTGAACTGAGCCTCTGACAATGTAATACTCTATACGTGACCTTTGTTTGAAGTATGTGACCTTTTTAAAATTTTTATTACTGTAATTTTCCCTTCAGGAGGAATAGAAACGGGGTCCATAACAGAGTTATTCGGGGAGTTTCGTACTGGAAAAACACAGTTGTGTCATACCCTGGCAGTAACCTGTCAAGTGAGTAGTCCTCTTCATTAAAATCAAGTATCTGGACAGCGCGGCTTTCGGGTATTCGCTAATTTGTGCGCTTTCCTCGGCCAATACCAATGTGGTACAGATAAACAGCTGCAAAGAACGTGAGTATTTGCAGCACCCTGGGTTGTACTTGCAGCTTTTGAGGATCTTCTGTTTCGTGCGCCATCTGCCTACTAGTGCTGCTCTGGCAGCCATTAAGTTTGTGATGGGTTTCACCTGTGTTAGTGCTGTAGCTCCCCCCCCACCAGCATTCTGCCCACAAAATTTAACGCATTAGCCTTGTAGCCTAGTTCTAGGTCTTAAATGCAGAGGAGCATGCGATCTCTGCACCTGCAGAGAACCTTTCTTATCACCGAGAGCGGTGAAAAGAGAGGAGAAACTGGTGGGTTTGATGAGTTTCTTTGACTAGCTGCTTTTTTTCCCTACTGTATCCTAAGCTTACTTCTCTTTACTTTTGTAAAAGCCTTCAGCTGGCTCTCGCTATCAAACAGTAGATCAGTTTGGAGTAACTTTTTTTTCTAATCTTAACTTAAATGCTTTCTAGAGGTAGCCACTTCATAAAGCATTAGAGGCTTGGGGCTTACAGTTTGATCATTTAGTTAACCTGAACTCAGCAGCTCAAAGTTAAGCACCTCTCCTCTTGTGCAGGTATCAGAGAGTGGAAGCAGGAATCTTCTCGCTTTTCCCAGATAAATGTGACTTTAATCGCGGTAGCTTGGCATGTGATTTATCGTACGATACCGGTTGCGGGCGTGAGGCGATAACTGGATTGTTTGCTGCTGCTTTATGTCATGCTCATTCACTTGCTTTTCCTTTAGCTTCCCATTGACCGAGGCGGTGGCGAAGGAAAAGCTATGTATATTGACACAGAAGGGACCTTCCGTCCAGAACGTCTTCTGGCTGTGGCTGAAAGGTCTGTACTTAGGGCTAGAAGTAAACTGGCATTAGTTTAAGACAGGAATACGTTTACTCATGGGACAGCTTGGGTAATGAGGATCACTGTGTAAGTCAGCCTGTCTCCTTAAATTCGTGGGGCTGTTGCAGTAAGAACTGTCCCTAAAAACTGCAACCAGCCAAAAGCCTTTCTCTGTTCCAGTTGTGCATCCACCTACATGCACGTTAGACCACTTGATTAGCCGTGTTTTATAAACACAGTTTCTAGTTTTATATATGACAGCAGCTAACGTCACTGTCCCCTGAATGTGATGTCTTCGCCTCTCGGGCGCTGCTGAGAAAGTGAAATGATGCTTGCGGCAGTCACAGGTACATCCCTAAGAGGGTATCTGTGCGTGGCTGTGTGCAGAGGGTACTTCTGCCCGTCAGTCCCCTCCCTCAGGCTTTTTCTTCAGCTCGGCTAGGATGGCAGCTAACCATCTTTCAACTCTTTTCTTTCTGTAGTCTACTGATTTGGCAACTGTTTGGCTAGCACCCTTGACTTTAATTTCAAATATGTGATATTTCAGTGTGGTCTTGCTTCAAAACGCTCGGCAGGATTGGCTGTCATTCACCTTCAAACGTCAGGTGCCAGTAGCCTAGTAAGGTTGGATTATTTGATTTATTAACAGCTATCATGTGCAGGCGACAAAATTAATTGGTAACTATGATTCTAACAGTATGCTGTTCAACACCATGTTCAACACGCCTAGCAGTCTGGCTTCTGTGGGAACTGGGGAGGGAGACCTCAGGTGTCCAGCTGTGAGAAGCAGAATATTGAGATCGTAAAGACGTTCACGTTCTTCATTTGATGTATTTTGGTATGGCTTGGATCTTTCATGGAATTCATCGATGGAAGTCAAATCCAGCCGTGCTGCTGTCATTAGAGAGTCAAACTCTATCGTTCAAGTTGTGGTCCTTCACTGGAGGAGCCGCTTTGACCTGGCTCTTCAGGCAGAATCTAAAAAAATCAATTATGCGGCAACAGAAAAGTTTTCACTCTTCTCCTAGGACACCGTATCAACTGAACGTGCGCTTGTGTCCGTTGGTGCGTGCTGCTGCATTCGGTGCACATTGGTAGATGCATTCCATTTCATTTGCTTTACGCAGACATTTTAGGTAAGCCTCTCCAGAGTGCCTGTGCGCTCCGGCACACAGAGCGGGGCGCAAACGGGAAGAGTTGGGCGTCTGCGTGCAGTTGCAGGGCTAAAAGCTCACTGTGATCCCGGCGAAGCGCCGACTGTGAGGTGGTGGAGTTCAGGATCCCGAGACAGGTACAAGGCACTAAGCAGGATCGCAGCACTAGACTTCAGGAGAGGGGACTTTGGCCTCTTCAGGGATCTGCTCAGAATAATCCCATGGGACACAGTCTTTGAGTGAAGAGGGATGTAGGAGAGCTGGCTGATTGTCAAGGATCATCTCCGAGTTCAACGGTGTCCTTCCTGCTGAACAGGAAGCCACGCGAGGGCAGTTGGAGGCCTATATGGATGAACAAGGAGCTCCTGTTGGATGTAAAAAGGAGGCATACAAGAGGTGGAAGCAAGGACAGGTGACCTGGGGGGAATACAGAGGCGCTGTCCAAGCGTGCAGAAATGGGGTTGGGAAGGCCAAAGTCTGTCTGGGATTGAATGTGGTGAGGTGTGTGAAGGGTGCAAGGAGAGGTTTTAGTGCTCGGTGTGGCTGAACGCTAGAACAGGCTGCGCAGAGAGGTGGTGGAGACTCTGTCCTCGGGGATGTTCAAAACCCGCCTGGACACGGCCCTGAGCAACCCGCTGCAGCTGATCCTGCTTCGAGCGGGGAGGGGAACTGGACCAGCTGGTCACGGAGATCCCTTCCGGCGTCAAGAGTCCATAATTCTGTGAAATATGCTGTCGTGTGAAATGAAAAATGAGAACAAATCATGTGTGTTCTCTCACTGGATAAAATATTACTATGTTTCCGATCCAAGGAGGGTCATCAGCTGGTTTTCCAAATTCGAAGGGATTTCTCGAAGCACCATATAAATAATTTAAACGCAAGATGTTGAACGTAACTCTTGTTAGTAAAACACCGACAGAGGTATTGCAGGTGGCAGGCTCCTTGTCGCTGGTTTTTATTAGCAATATACTGCTTTCAGAATGCTCTGTTCCAGAATGGTAGCTTACCTTGCCTGTGGTTTTATTTTGGGGAAGATCTACTTTACTGTTGTTCCCAGGCAGGAAAATAAAAATGATTTCCAATCATTCTGCTCTTTTTTCGTCACCAAGCTGTGTTGTACTTCTGGCTGTCTGGTTTTATTTCCAAGACTCTCCCAGGACTGTGAATGTTTTATTCTAGTCTTTAGGTAACCCTGCTAGATAACTCCTGTTGATGAAGTTTTCGCTTTAAGACTTTTACCTTTTCTTCACTGATTTCCCCAGGTATGGCTTGTCTGGCAGCGACGTCCTAGATAACGTGGCCTACGCTCGAGGTTTTAACACAGATCATCAGACCCAGCTCCTGTATCAGGCATCTGCTATGATGGCTGAATCACGGTAACGAGACTGATTTAATGGAGTGATTTCTGTGCGCATTCCTGTTACAAAGCGGCCTGTAGAAGGTGAACAAGTGCAAGAGAAGTATAGATGACAAAACTATGAAATGTCGGAGTAATTGTTGACTTCAAAAGTTAACTTTTTTGAACCGTGCTTGCTTTTTTCCAGTGCTTAGCTCCATGAGGTCAGGTTTTGTTAGCCTCAAACTGGGTTGTGCTTTGGCACATCCGGATAATAAGCTCGGTGTATCTGCAGCCAGCTGTGAGCTAATGCCTCTCGCTGTTAAGTGTTGGACGTCAGCGACTGACTGGAACCGCGACAGCTGATGTTGCTTTACAAAGAGCAAGTGCCAGCGTGAGAGACTATTTTAAAAACCAGTTTATAATTGCGTTCAGAAATAAGGAGTGTTGATTTAGAGCATGCCAAGCACCGAAGAAGCCTGTGCACACAGCTTTAGTTTGAAACCAAGACTTACGGACCCCTTTAGAGGTTAGGAGGTGGTAGGAGGTGTATAGGAACCTGTCCACAGAATAGCTGTGGTGTCAGAACCTTACACTCTGGGCTAGTTGATGAGAGTACAATAAATCTGAGTTTTGAATCGTGCAGCAGCTTGCTTTTGACTTACTGGGGTTTATTGCGTAGTTAGGAAGCTGAACATTACAGGTCAAGCCAGTGTTGTTAAGATAAATAATTCTGCTAACTGGCAGGCTGAGAGGAGCTTACCTCCGCATCTGCGCGCAGCCTTGCAGCGTGCGGGGCGCTGTCACGCTCCAAAGGAGGTGTTATTCATGCCTGGAAGTGTTTGTGAGAACCTTGTGCTTGCCCTCTCCAGATACGCGCTGCTGATAGTGGACAGCGCCACAGCCCTCTATCGGACGGATTACTCGGGAAGAGGTGAGCTGTCAGCGAGGCAGATGCATCTGGCCAGATTTCTGCGTATGCTTCTGCGGCTTGCGGATGAGGTAAGCTACGATCTTCGCTTTGCTCTCTAAAGGACTGGTGATCACCTTTCTTTCTCTTCTAAAGCTTAGCAATTTTGCACCAACGGCTTTCTGCCTGCTCAGTGTCCGCTTCCATCTTGTGTTGAGAGGCACGATAGCGGGGTTACGGAGAGCAGAAGTGCTTGGGGTTTGGGGTTCGGGGGGGGTTTTCCCCGCTTTGTTCAGAAAAGTATTTTGATTTGTTGCTTTTCTCCTTGCAGTTCGGCGTGGCGGTTGTGATCACGAACCAGGTGGTAGCGCAAGTAGATGGAGCAGCCATGTTTGCTGCAGATCCCAAAAAACCCATCGGAGGAAATATCATAGCGCATGCTTCCACCACGAGGTGAGAGAGCAGGTTATCATCTTCCGCTAGCCTTGTTTTGGAAGGTTTTCTGAAACCAGCCAAGCACCTTTAAATTCGGGGTTCCTGCATAGCCTGTCAATGGCCAGTCCAGCCTGCTTCTCACCAAAGGAGTGCTGCTCTGAGCACTCGTCACTCTGCGGTTAGATCAACGCAACATTCTTCCCAAGCTCTTAGAGCTCCGCAGCGTGCTGTGCTCACGTAGTAACGTAATGTTTTAAGGGTTATGATAATGGTTTGCTGAAAGTAGCTGTTCGCCCTCACCTGGTTTGTTTCCTTCTCCCTATTAGACTGTATCTGCGAAAAGGCCGAGGTGAAACCAGAATATGTAAAATTTATGACTCTCCTTGCCTTCCTGAGGCTGAAGCAATGTTCGCTATCAATGCTGATGGAGTGGGCGATGCTAAAGACTGAAGACTCCGCGTCGTTTCCCATGTGACCCGAGACTAAGCGTCTGTAAAAGGCTCCTTTCTCTGTGGCACCTTACAGGTGTGTTCCCGACGCAGCTGCGGTTCCAACGCTGGCAGAGGAGTCTGTATTTCAGCCTAGAACTCCATCAGGCGACACACCTAGAGGTGTTGCTTGGAAGAGACCTACCCTCTTGGGCTTTAGTCGCGTGTTATTCACGCGGTTCCCTGAGAACACTCAGAGGACCATAGCCTTTGTAGATTCCCCACGGCTGTTGCTCCAGCTGGATCCTACCTGCGGACGTAGCGCTGTAAAATCTGAGAGTATGTGGCCATAGTTCATAACCTGGTGAATTTGAAGTAGCACTGATGGGTTTGTCAAATAAGAAAAGTGGTGACTTAAGTGCTTAATGGATTACATTAATTAGAAAGTAAAGCAGAATGGCATTCCGCAATAAGAAGTTGAGGATATTGCTGGGATTGATGATAATCACAATCCATATTCTTTGTTAATTTTGGTTCGGATGCTGCAACGTGCTGGTTTTTGGGAACTGGCAATTTACATTTCGATTACTTTTTTTTTTTGTATTTCATTCATTCTCTGTGGAAATCTGCTTTTAATAAAAAGGACCATGAAAATATTGATGACAGTACAGGTTTCTGGGATTCGGCCAGGCGTTAATTCGGACCGAGGCGTTTCCTGCCTGTGGGTAGGAAGAAGATGCACAAATCTTCAGTGAATCTTGGCCCGGATATTTTTTTTCCTCCTAATGCTAACAGAATGCATCATCTTCTTGATTTGGGACATGCAGCGCGACTCTGCTGTAAGTGCCCTGATGTCTTTTAAGAGTTTTTGAGGTTAAAAAGGTTCTTTTATATTCAATATTTTTCTATAAGCTACGCTATTGTGAACTACTCTAAACTTGATTAAAGAGGGTAATATCACGGTGGTGGTTGGCAGCAAAAAATATTGTCCTCGTTGTTCTTCTCTGGCACGATTTTTCCGGGACAAATGATGAACCCATCCAGTGGGATCGAACCGTCTCTTAGAGGCTGGCATGCGTAAGCTGCGGTTATTCAGGTACGCAAAGGCTCGTGCTACACTGACTGCGAACTCTCACGAGGTGGTACGGCGCCCGCGGCCTCGCTCATAGCCGAACGCCTTGTTCTTCCATTCTGCAGAGCCACGAAGCGCCTGCTGCTTCTCTCGGGAAGACGTGCACAAAAGGCCCTTGCTGCCACCAGCACCTGCGGCTGAGTTTCAAGAACCAAAGCTCACATCAAAATGCTAACTAGGGGATGAAACCGGGGCTGAACCCATCGGTAAGGAGCTGAGGCGTTCAGTCGCTGGAGGTTTGGCGCTTGGGGGTCACTCGCGCTCGTCCCACGCACCGGTGGAGGTGCCGCAAGTGATGGCTGCTGTCCGACGTGGTCCCGTAACCGCCCGAAGCGCGTGGGCTGGCCTCGGGAGTGAGGCTAGGATCAAGGGAAGCGTCGCGCCCTGTCAAAAACAGTCCAGGTGTCTGAGAATTTCTGGCCTTTCTGGTTTTGAGAGTCCAGACACACAAGTTTGGCAGACGGCGGTCTCTGAAACGAAATGTCTCGTGCTGTCCCCGCAGGAAGGTGCTTACGGGTGCCCCAGTCGGGAACCTGTTCTGTTCCTGTCAGCCCTTCGCAGCCGCCCTTTCTGCGTGTTGGGCGCGCTCTGCTGAAGGCACGGCTCGAGGCTGGCGCTGTACCGGGGGCCCTGCTGCTGCGCAGGTGGAACGCGGGGGCTGCGGCGTTCCCGATAGGTTACCCGGTGCGGGTGCGCGCGGGGAATTGACCGGGCCTGCAGGGACGGAGGGGGATGTCCGCTGGAGTTCGTGGTCAAGAGAAATCTAGGACAGGCTGGGAAACCCGGCCGAGCGGCGGGAGCAAGTGAAGAGAAGAAAACCCAGGTCAAGCGCCTGTGAGGAGGGGGTGTGGGACTGCACGGGGAGCACGAGGTAAGGTGACGCTGAGGATCGGGTAAGGGAACAGGTCAAGAAGCAGATGGAGAGCGACGGAAGGCAACCGGCGGCCCCGACTCCGGTGGGTGCCCCTCGGCGATGTTGTCTTTAGTGTAACTGCGTGCGATACCTTTCCAGTCGCCCCTAATATAAAACAGAACACAAACATCTTATTTCCAGTCGCAATGGGGTTTAAATGACCCGAATATGAACTTTTAATGTGCTTACACACGTGACGAGGAGCCGAAGGTTCGGAGGAGTGCTCCCTCCGTACTCCTTTAGCTCCACAGCACGCAGCGGGTGCAGACGCCTGCCTCGGTCCTCTCCAGCCTGGGGAACAGGAGTGCTGCTCACCGCGCTGCCCTTCCGACCGTTCCTCCAGGGCTTTACTCATCCGCCGAGTTATTCGATACGAAGGCACGCGGCGCGCGGCTCCGCTGTGGTTTCCAGCGCCGGCCGCGCTGGGGTGGGGGTCTGGGGTTTTTAAGCCGCGCTGCGCGCGTATTGCGTGGTATCGCTTAGGCGTAAAGGGCGCTTTGCGGGACGACGGAGCAGTTTGGTTTATTGCTTTTGGCTACTCTGAAATCCCGACGTCCTGTTTATTTTCTGCTCTCTTGCTTCTCTTCAGCGTCCTCTGTGCCGAGGGAGTCCTTGCTCGCCTGTATCCTCGTTCACCGCCTCCGCGTCTCTCTGCGTTATACAGCGTTCACGTACAGGCTAGTAGAATCTCTTCTGGTTTCTATTTCTCCTTTTCAAAGTCTCCTTAGGACTTCGAACAACTCAAGTTACATCCGCAGTCCTCCGTTCGTGTCATGCTCGGCATGGAAGCTGGCTTCCCGGCAGCCCGCGGCGCTTCCAGCTAGCCGGGAGGTTTGTAGCTCTGAGTGGGAGAGCAGAGGTGAAGAAACTGGGAAATATTTGTTCCTCTTCTCTAAGCTCTCACAGGGCTTAGGCTCTCAGCTCGGGGGGGATTGCGGGGGCTTTGGGTTGTTTCTTTTAAACACAAGAACCTTTTTCAAAAGACCTTCCTCAAGTCCTCTTACGACGGCCCCGTGGCAGCTGCGCCGGCAAGTATTTCCACAGAGGGTTTAAGTTGCTTATGACGCAGTGCTCCGAAACGCTAATTAACGAAGCTTCTTGTCAACACTGCTTTAACCTCAAGGAGGCGTAATTAATATCCCTTCAGTAAACATTTCTCCTGCTGTCTCCTTGAAATACTTCTCTTAATGTTGCCCCCAAAGTTCCTCTCGAGGCAGCGGAATACGATTAAAAACCCTGTTCACTTTTAAATTCTACAGTAGGCGCGTCTTTGCGGGTCGCCTGGCTCAGGTTCCTCCAGCCCAGGCTTGCTACGTTCGAGCCCGCGTCTGAGGTGAAGGGGAGATTACAACTGAAGCGAAACGCGCGTTGCTCTGCGCTACGGCCCTTCTCGGAGCGCGACGGAGAGCGGTTTGATGAATGCAAACGCCCCAGGCAGCGTCTGCAGGGGTTTGTTGCCCCGTTTCCCTCGAGAGCTGTGCCGCTCTCCCAGCAGCTCTCTGCGTTGCCGCCGCTCCGTCGGCGCTGGGTGGTTACCGGCCACCGGCTCTGCCCGTCGGCGGCTGGTTCCCGTTTCCAGAGGAGCTGGCTGTGCGATGAGCTGCACAACTTGCCTTTCCTACACAAACTAAACAACCGAGTCGGGGGGACGCGAGCGTGGCGGTGCGTTGAGGAGGAATGTTCCCAGCCCCAGCTCGTAGCTCTGCGCGTCCCATCCGCGGGCAGCGCGGTGTGTGGCCGGTGGAGTTTTCCCACGTAGCCGGCTTTAGAAGCAAGCGCTGAGTCTTCCAGATGCGGCGCGAGCGTGAGGAGCTGCGCGGTGGCTCCAGTTCTCTTCGTCAGCCCTGCGAGCGCCCGAACCCGCTGTGCGACAGCACCGCTTCCCTGGGATGTGTTTGCAATTACGGGGAGGGATCTTTGTTGAAGGTCACAACCCGGACCGACAACAACCGCCTCTCTGCGTACGGTTTGTGCCTCCTCGGCTCCGTGCCTCCGGTTTCCCCACCGAGGGCTGAGGCTGCAGTGCCGGCCTCGCACGGTGGCCCCGTGCCACCGGCACGACCCTCGCCGGGGAGGGAGCGACCACCCGAGGCAGAAGCGCCCAAACCTGCGGTAACGCCCGGTTATTTTCGCTGCATAACGTGAGCTAATCGTACCCGAGTTGATTGATATGCGGCCGACTCGTCTTGGCCATGGCGGTTTTCCTCCCAAGACCAACGCGTGTTTGTGCTGTTGGGATGCAGCCCCACTCCTCCGTCCTGCCCGGCGCAGACCCCGCTGCAAGGGCCAGAAGGACTGGAAGGGCAAGCTGCTGCCTCCTGTGCCTACGCCGACCGCGGCCGCTCTGCCTTTTCCCGTTCTCATTGCTTCAGCCTCTATTTTCAGGAGAATCTTTACAATACACGCCGGTTTCTCTGCGCCATGGAGTCACGTATCCTTCGCTCCGTCTTGCTCCAGTGGGCTGTGTCCTCTTCCGGGAGAGGCAGAAAACACCTGCGTAACCCAGCTCCGACCCGGGGCTCTGACCGAACCTCCGAGCGCTCAGTATTTGTCCAATCATTAAATTCAAGCCACAAAGGAGGTTTTAATAACCGTAACCTCGAGGCTTCGAACCAATGAAGGAGAAAAGCCAAACGGAGGGAACGCCGCAGCTTGACCTTCCATCTGGAATACTTAGGACGTCTCGCCGGGAGCCGGCAGCGAAGCCAGCGCTTTCGGCGCCAGTCGGGAGCCAAAGGGACTGGTTTTGCCCTTCCCGTGCGGCGAACGGCGGCGGGGCGGTGCGCTGGGCGGCGTTCGAGTGCCGCAGGGCTTTCGGGGAGGCGCGAGTGGCCGAGGTTGGAGGTGGTGTATCCTTTTCAGAAAATAAACTGCAGGGCTTCGAATCTCACTTAAAACCATTCGTTTTTCTTAAACAACTTGTACTCCACCGCGCCCTAAATTGATCCTGAGGGTCTTTCTTTCCCTTTAGCAGAAGTTGGTTTATGAGGTAACTTGGCTGCACTTGTTTCTTTGTCCGTATTTTGTATAAAATGTGATCCTTTCCTCACTCATGGTCCATCACATACTTTAAAAACATCTAAATCTGTTGGAGGTGGTCAACTGTGCAGATCTCCGCACCCCACCCCAGGGAAGGGCTTTGCTAGAGTGAAAACTCTGCCGGGACGGTGGGTCTTTGAGCCGGGCTGGTCAGGACTAATGAGCTCCAGCACTTCTCTAGCTTAAGACTGTCAAATCCATCCTGCGGCCATGGGATCACATTCTGCATTATGCCTTGGACGGAAAAGTGAAATGAATATTCGTAATATTCGGTTAAACCAATCCTGGGATGGAAAGAACCATAAAAGTCAGCTTTATGTCAGCACAATAAAGGTCAGCTTTATGCGTGCTTTGCTCCGCGGCTTTAGACGCTCGAGTGTCTGAAACGGAGGGGAAAGCCCAGCGACCGCGGTACAGCGCAGAGCACCATCGCAGAGGTGGCGATGGTGATGGGCAGAGGATGGCGATGGGGGGCAGAGGATGGTGATGGCGAGCAGAGGATGGTGATGGGCAGAGGACGGTGATGGGGGGCAGAGGAGGGCGATGGGGGGCAGAGGATGGTGATGGGGGACAGAGGATGGTGATGGCGAGCAGAGGATGGCGATGGGCAGAGGACGGTGATGGGGGGCAGAGGATGGAGATGAGCAGAGGATGGCGATGGGGGGCAGAGGATGGCGATGGCAGGCAGAAGATAGCGATGGGCAGAGGATGGCGATGGGGGGCAGACGACCGGCCCCAGGGAAAGGGCAGCTCGGAGCTGCCTGCGCGACCACGCTCCCGCGAGAAAGGCCGGCCCGTGGGCGGTCGGGGTGAAGCCTGGGAGGGCAGGGGCTTCCAGGCGGGTGTGCCAAGCAAGGCGAGGGGTACTCAGCCACTGCCAGAAGTGCAGGTGCGTGAGTTTACCAGGGACCGGGCAAAAGGGTGACGGGTGCTGCGGGTGTTGAGGGGCTCTGCGGGCCCGGGGAGGCTGTGCATCCCGCACGGCAAATGAGCAAACAGCTGCCCCCGGAACAGAGCCACGTTGGGGCGTTCTTATTCCCCTTCTGACCCCGATCCCAGGTCTCCGCTCCAGCCCCGCGTCTCCCCCGGCCCCGTGCGCGCTCCCCATCCGTCGGTGGGCAGGAACGGGTTAAGGGCGCCTTTCCCAAGGTGGGAGCCGACTGGAAGAGGGGAGGAAAGCAGTCACGCAAGGAAAGCCACGCTGGCTCGAGAGGGGCTGCCTTCTCACGCATTGCCGTGTAACCCTGTCATCCGTCTTGTCAGGGGCCAGCCCTCCTGTCAGCATTAATCCATGGCGGCGGTGGATTAACCTCGTCTCCCTCCCGGGGGAGAGGCAGCGGCCGGGGAGCTGGTCCCTCGCCAAGCAGCCTGCGCTGCCCTGCCTTGTGCTCGCCCAGAAACAACGGCCAGCTGACGAGAGCCGTGATTATTTCCCCATCGCACAGGCCAGAGGGGATTTTCTCAGTTCGGCCGCCTTCTCGCTGGCAGGACGCTCTCCCTCTCCCTGCCAGCACGCAAACACCCCTTGAGGAGTTTTTAATTACAGGGAAAGAAAGGCTGTCAGCCCGTGCATGGCACCCCTGGGTGCGCTGGCATCGTTGTCTTTGAGCAGGACTTTTAGGACCGGTTTATTAAGTGCTAGAGAAGCAAACTGGCAGCCTCGGGCTGCTGGAGGAGAGGGGGCTGTTGCACCCAGCCTTGCAGGAGCCGCGCAGACCCTTTCAGGACTATTTCAACACCATTCCCAGAGTCTGAACCCAGCTGGTTTGTAAAAGTCCGGATCCAAGGGATGAGCCAGCTCCAGCCTTCACACGGTTGCTCCATTATCGCAGCCCTCTCGGGGCCAGGACTGAGCTTCCAGCTCTTCCTAAGGCCTGTTTTTCTTCCCAGACAGAGCCCTTGTTTCACCACAACCCCCAAAAAACTTGAATTCCTGCTAGAGATGAGGGCGAGAGTCAAGCGATAGATATGGAGGCTCAACCTTCCTGCTCTAAAGGCAGCTGTTGCCACCTACATATCTCCCGTTATCTCTGCCAACCTGTAAGAGCTGGAAGGTTTCTGCCTTCTCCCGCTGGGCAGGAGCGATGCAGAGCCACGTGCGCCCCGGCACCGCGTCGCTCTTGCATCGCGCCGAAGCCCCAGCTGCATAAACCAGGGCGTTCATAAACCCTCCCCGCGTCCAGCACGGGCAGGTTTGCAGATTTATCTGCCAGAATTCAGCATTCGTGCTGCTAATGCAGAGAAAACACCCTCAGAATGAATGAGATGGGGGGGGAACGGTGGACCCCTGACCCACAGCCGCTGGGCCATGAGATGTCTCCAGCACTGTGTGTCCCCCCCCATCCTGTCTTGGGTTGGTTTTGAGGCTGGACGCGAGGCAGCAGAAACCCACAGTAACAGTTCCCGCACCCAGAAACCCGCCTCCCTTTGCTCCAGTTCCCGAGCAGGGCAGATCCCACGTGAGCTTCCCCCCAGCCCGGGAGCTCTCCCGGCACCTCGGAAAGCCAGGTCTCCCCACCTTCCAGCCAGCTGCGCTGCTGGCGAGTTGCCCTTTGAAAATTCTCCACCCCGATATTTTGTGAAACAGCGCGTAATGGGCAAACGCCACAAATCCAAAGCCCCAGGCAGCTCTGAATGCAGCGCAGGCGGTGTCGCAGCACCTAGCTGGGCTACGAGCTCGCTTACAGCTCTTTAGGTGGAGTTCAGATAGATCTGACTAATGAGCTCCACGGTGTAATTATCTGCTGCATGAAAAGCCGCTTCCCTTGGCTCAGCCCGTACCTGCCGCCTTCACAAGCTCAGCTCCTGCAAACGCGTGACCATCACGAGCTCTTCCCTCTCTGGCTCTCAAGGGCTCGAAGCCTGCTGCTCTCGGTAGCGGCCGCTGACGAGGCCTCCCGAGGGCTGAACTCATCGCGCCTTCCGAAGACCTCAAAGGTCCCCAAAAGACACCTCCGAGAAGCTCTAAGCAAACCCGTACGTCCCAGCGCAGGCCTGTGCCAGACGCGAGGCGCTGCTTAGGCTCTACGCAACCGCAGCCGGCACGGTGCAAGAGCCGTAGGAATGAACCGCCAGAAGCGGGAGGAAGAGCTGAACCAGAAGCGCCCTTTGCTGTCGCTTGCAGGGCGATAGGGCCAGAGCGAAGACGTCCCAGGGGAGTCTCGCCAAGCAAGGCTGGGACGTAAGCCAAGGTGCGGATGCTGCCCTGGGTTGCTGCGCGATGCTCATCCGCCATACCCACAGCTTCTGCGCTGTATATATCCACTTCGGGTGGCATTTTGGCTGCCTCGGGAATAGCAAAAGAGCCTCCCGTTGCCTTTGGAGGGGAAGAAACATCCTGCGTTGCTTTTTTTAAGGGATGCGTCAGGCCAAAGTGGCTCGAGTCCAGCGAGCGGGTAAGGGACGGCTTTCATTCCTTGCTGCTCCGGCTTTGCAGGAACCCAAGCTGCCTGGAAATAGCACGCTGGCTTCTTAACATCCACGTGCTCCTTCCGGCAAACCTCAGCCAGCGGCAGCCTCCCGGAGGGACGCGGCGCCTCGGCATCAGCTTCCCTCCCTCCGCTGCCTTTCCCGCGAGAGCAGGGAGACCGACGCTATCGCGAGTGCAGACGGGGCCTGTTTAATGGGCCCTTCGTCTAGGCCAGCGATCCGGACCTCGTCCTGAAGCAGGATTATTAATCTCTGGCTTCGCAGGTTGCAAAAGCCCAGTTATAAAGGGGGCTAAAGCTCGGCCTGGTCCAAACATCAGGGTGCAACACCCGCAGAGGGTCCTCGCTGTACCGGTCCCTCCCCTGCGAATGCCCTCCGTGCCGTGCCCGAGCTCAGGAAAATGCTGCAGGCGCTCCCTGAGCCCTCGGTGCCCTGGGCTCCTCAAATGTCGGCCACGCTTTGTGCTGCTGCTGGAGCAGAAAAGCCGTACAAGATGGGGCTGGAGGACTCGGGGGGTTTTATCCGCCCGATTGCACAGCTCAGTTGGGATCCTGGCTGGGTGACAGGGCTGGGTGCAGCGAGAGGGGCAGGGAGAGAGGAGGGGAACAAAAAACCAACACCAAAAAATCAACATGAGAGACTCCAGGCACCGCAGGAAACAGGGCTCGGTCGCCCCTTCTGCTACCGCAGCTCCCCCGGGGCTGGTGGCAAAGGCCAAGGAGGCCAAACGCCTCCCCTCGAGCAGGGCAGGAGCCGCTCGTGAGCGTGCGGAGGTTAAATGTGCCTTTCAGGAGCTTTGCCCCGCGATGGGCTGGTGAGGAAGGACTGCAGACCCGCCGCAGGCAGGGCTGCAATCCACCTCTCCGGGGCACGAAACCGCCTTCGCTGCAAAATCATCGGCGTCTTTCTCAGTTACAGCTCTGCGACTGCGAAAGGGGAGGCAGAGACGAGGGCTCAGCCATCCCGCCCCGGCTCTCAGCCACCCTGCGTGCCCCGTGGCCTCCGTGAGGCAGGATTCGGGCAAGAAAAGCACCCAGCCTTTGGCTTCACGGCAATCGCGATGCAACCGAGGAGGCGACTTAGTTCCAAGGTGTCCGAGATTTTAAGGGACTGGCCCTGCAGCCCCCAAAGAAACCCCATACCACAAGGAAAACCAGCCGGGCGGGAGCTTTCGATCCTTCCTACAGCCCTCGGATGCTTCAGCTAATGAAGTGTTGGCAGTAGCGAGCCCTGACTGCCTCAACCAGCCGCAGAAGGATGGGCAGACACATTTTGCTGGTGTTTTATAGCTACCCCCGCTCCTTAGCAGTGTACAGCTACCTCCCCTCCTTGGGGGCATTAAATTAAAATCCCCGTGGGCGTAGCGGCCGGTGTGGGCGCAGGGGACGTGGCCGTGAGCTCCCCTCGAGCCCCTAGTAATCACGTCAGGGTGACGCCGACCGTGTTTTCCTCTTTACAGCCTTCTTTACGTCCACAGAGCCGCCGACCTGCGTCCCCTTCGGGCAGATCTCGCCCGGTTTTCAGCCGAATCACCCAGAGGGAAGCGATGGGGAGAGCTGCAGCTCTGCCAGCTTCCCAGGAGAGCCCAACCCGGGGCTCTCGGCGCCTTCCAATGTCTGCTCCGAGTCACCCTCAATCGCCCGCGAGGGACACGCCGCTCCTTCAAACCCAGACAGTAACAGATTCCGTTACTCAAAGCAAATAATTTCCCAGCACCTCCGGGGCGGGTTTGAGCACCCCTTTGCTCGAGGCTCTGCTCCCGCCTTCACGGCTGCTTTCCCAGCTCCCCTGTGTGCAGCTTCAATCATTTCTTGAGCGATTACTGCCGTTACAATAAGGAGAACAGCACTTCTACCCTCGTTGGGTTAGTAAGTCTAAACCCAGCTCATTGCAGAGATTCACGCTGGGGAAGCAGAACGGTGAACGGAGCCCGGGGTTTGCACTTCTGGGGAGTAACTCTCAGCCAGGCTGAGAAGCCCCCCGAGCCAGGCGCCTGCTATCAAGCAATGCGCCATTTATCTTGAAGTCAGCTTGGAAACCATTAAAGAAAGCGCGGACGTGGAGGAGAGGCAGGCGCTGCCCAGCGCTCGGCAGAAAGAGGAGGCTCCAGCATCGGGAAAACCCAGGGAAGGCAAAAACTAGACCAGCAAGAGTTCGGTGAGGAGGGGAGCGAGGAGACCCTCAAAACAGTGGCTCACGCCGATGCTTCTGTTTTCGGTTCCCCCCACCCTGAAAAAAATAACCCGGGTTACAGGGTACTTGAGGAAGCAGCTGGCCGTGCCGAGAGGGCGCCCAGGCTGCAGGAGCCCCCGCTGCTCCCGCGAAGGCCCCGCTCGCAGCCCCAGCGCCGGCTCGGGGGCCGCGCGCCGCCGCGGCCAGCCCTGCCCCGAGGTCCGGGGCTTTCAGGCTCTTCCCTGCGTCGCTGGCTGGCGTACAGAGGATCCCCGGGCCCCNGGGACTTGCACCTGGATTTTCATCCACCCATGGGTACAGATCTGAGTCTTCTCAACTTCCCATTCCCCCAGCAGTGGCAAAAGTGAAGTAAGAGGAGCTGCAGCAGTGTCTTTGTTTATTCCGAGGCTAGAAGCAACCTCTGCAGACAGACAGGCTGAGCCCGTTCAAGGCCAAAGTTGCACCTTGGTGCATTCACCATAACTGCCAACTAGGATCTGCTATCATGCTAATGTTGCTGAAATCATGCTGAAATTTGCTAAGGTAGACCACGAAATCTTTGGGAAAGGACAAGAGGTAAATAAATAAGTAAATAAATAAATAAAATAAAATAAAATAAAATAAAATAAAATAATAAACCAAAACATTTTAAAATCAAGATTATTGGAGGTTGTGATTAGTATTATCTGCATTCTCACGTTAATAATTAATGACATAATTATTATCCTTAGTCTCCTCCTTGCCACCCCTCGGGCCACTCCAAGGCAAACCGTTTTGACCCCACGCCCGTCTCTGTTTTCCTTCCCGGGTTCAGCGCTGCCGGAGCCAAGAGCTGCCCCTCGCTCTCCCAAGGGACCCCCGCGGCTGCAGCTGCTGCGGTCTCGCGTCGGGGCGAGCGGCCGCAGGGGCCGATGGCGGGGTGCCGCCGCCTCGCCGGACCCGAGGCTGGGGCTGTCGGTGCCGCAGCAGCGACGCGGGCTCCCCCGAGAACAGAAACCTCCCAGCGAACGGCGGCAGGCTGGTGGCCCCCGCTTCGGAGCTCCCCCAGCTCGCCCAGCTCGCTTTAACTTATATGTATGAGTTTGCATGGGTTTGTGTTTCTATAGTTATAGTTATAGTTAT